>JACEGR010006804.1:0-56644 GCA_014170235.1 Listronotus bonariensis | reverse complement strand
TAGGTCTCATTAATTTTTTAAGAGTAACAATATAGGTGATTGAAGTGTCTCCTTAATAAGTTTTTACATCGTTATTTTACATATTGTATGAATTAAAAAAAGAAACCAAAAGAAACCTAGTTTATAAAAATGCACCTACATATTTTAAAAAGTTAAATCTTGAAAAACTTAAGACAAAACAACAAATTAACTTGTTACAATTAAATAAGAAAATACCGAATGTAAACATTACCATCCAAACAAAGTTAGGTTAGAAAGCACATGTTTTATGTTTTGGCTAAACTCACCTGATTCCGGACGTTAATAATTAATTGCCCGTGTCCCAAAGTGATAAGAAATAACCACAGAACCGTTAAAAGTCGTATTTTACAACGTTTTCCCGGAATAAAGTGTGTTTTTAGTCCCATCTTAGGGACAAATCACGAAAAATTCGTAATTTTCTGACAGATTGTAAACAAACGAATGTCCCACGGCCTGCCGCGACGAAAGAAGGCGATACAATGCGGTTTGATAGGCAACACACTCGTCTCTTTCGGTGCGAAATGTTGCGCATCTACGACGTTGCCAAGTTGATCAAAAAGTTTAAAGAAAGATAATTCTTTTTAAAAAACGCTGAAAAATGACTCCAAAAATATAAGGAATTAGGAAAAAGAGATGTGAGAAAGTCTACAAAAGTAAAGTAATCAGTGCTTATCTGGTCCTAACTAGCACTAAATTTATTCGGGTAATTTTCTAGAAAACTGCGGCAATTCCGATTTTAACGAAATTTGGTATACGGGGTTTTTGGGGCGCTGATCACGAATCTAAAAGAATTTTTGGCGGAAACGTTTTGTTCTCGAGATATTTATCATCAAAGTTCAAATTTGAACTAAGCTTATTTTCACTATATTGCCCCTTCTTTTTGCACACAATTCTTGATTTAAAGCTAAAGTGTCACAAAATAGTTGATTTTCACCTTTTAAAACCCCGTTTTTCTACGTTTTTTACATTATTTTTGTGTTAAATTGCGTGGCTTTTCTTTGGTAATGCGGCAACCATACATACACATAGGGCTTCATGGCACACTGGGATCGAAATGATTCAAAGTATAGCTATACAATTTAATGCAAAAATAATGTAAAATACGTAAAAACGGGGTTTTAAACGAAAAAATCAAATATTGTGTGCCACTTTAGCTTTAAATCAAGAATTGTGTGCAAAAGAAGGGGAAATATTGTAAAAATAGGATTAGTTTAAATTTCAAGTCTGATGATGAATATCTCAAGAACGAAACGTTTCAGCCAAAAAATTCTTTCAGATTCGTGATCAGCGCCCCAAAACCCCCGTAAACCAAATTTCGTTAAAATCGGAGTTGCCGCAGGTTTCTAGAAAATTACCTTTATTCGATACAGTGGCGTCTTAGTGCACACCACAGACAATATTATAAAGAAGAAAAGTATGCTACTGACTTATTATTAATTTTTCTTTTATGTTTTCTATAGACACCTTTTTAAATGGATTAAAGTGGACTCAAGTTGTATTTTTAGTTGTTTAATCGATAAAAATTGAGATAAAATAGGCCAGGGGCGTACTGTTTTAAAATAATATACCCACTCACACTCTTAACATTAATCATAATAAAATATAGCCTATAGGACTCCTGAATAGTGTAGCTTTCTAATTGTAATAGAATTTTTATGATCGGTTCAGTTTTTCCGAAGATTAGTCCCTACAAACAAACAAACAAAGTTACAAACTTTACCTCTTTATAATATTAGTAAAGATAAACAAGCTTTTACTCTTAGGAAGCTATTACACAGCCAAAAACCTAACTTAGAAATAAAATACCATATCAGATTTAATATTTTTTCCTTGACTCCTTAAATCTACCTATGTTTGGCAACATCACATTTAAGCTCTATTCTTTCGACCATGTGGCGCTATTGATTCGTGAGCTTTCGTTACACGTCGGAGACTAATTCGAACAGCGGGAAGCGACATAAATTTTATAATTATCTCTCCCGCATTTCCGCATTTTATTTCGACAAATTTTCGTTTCAAAGGGCCGAAGAAGTGTTTTTGATAACGCCGACGACAATGACAATGAAATTCGCATCTTTCGTTGGTTCCAGTATTTTTGGTCTAAGAGCTGTCACTGTAAAGCAGTTAAGTTGTATCAGGATGCTAACAAAAAGAAATTTTAAAAAAATATATTCCAAGTTTATTTAATATAAACAAATACAAATCGATTTTTACACTGCACTATGGGATAAAAATCAATGGGTCATGCTGTGTATTTCAAAGTAGATACTCCAAACTACATGCGTACGCAAAATTATAAAAGGATATGACGACTTCTATTGGGGTAATAAGAAACTTGAAAATGTATTTTAAGTAAACATAAATATACAACATTTAATCTACTTAGTTTATTATTAGCCTTATTTACTAAAACAAGTAAAAGAGTTTAAATAATAAGAGCTATTGTTGTGTTGCCAATGCAGTCTCGCGAAGTCTCGCTACTTTTGTCAAAGATTTTTTACCCTTTTCTTTATCAGTTTTTGTACTTACAATTGCCTTCCTAATTTTTGCTACTTCTGAGTGTAAGGACAGATTCAAGATTTTTATAACTTACAAGGTTTTCCATTTTAAAAATTAATATGTTGTGTCCTACACTGTATATCCTAAAAGATAAAAGCATTCTGATGAAATAAATGAATTCTACCAAATCTACCCAACAAAACAGTGCTTTTTATTTATTTTATACGTTAAAAAATAAAGTTGGGAAGATGTATCTCTATTACGCTTCTAAGAATAATTTAAAATTATTTAACCATCAAATGTAGTATTTTTTTAACGCATTTTAAAAGATTTTTTGCTGGTAATATAATATTCAGGGTATTCCATTTAAAAAAATCATACCTATTGTCGTACCCTGTATATCATATGAGATAATAATCATCGGATTACTGATTAAAATACTACCGAATTAACCAAACAAGCTGATATTTTTTTATTTTTTACAATAAAAAATAATAATGTTAAGGGGTGTAAATTTATAATAACATATAATAAGTTTTAGGTTTCCAAAAAGCATTTGTATTAATTTATAATATTTTTTTCAATATTTTTCCAGTAAAAACACCTCATTTTAAGTTAGATTGGTAAGTTTCAGAATTTTGACCAAGAAAATTAATTTCTATCCCATAGTGCGATGACCAGCTGCATCAACCGGCATATCATAAAAGAAATATAGCAAAGGCGGCCGCGAAGACAAGCATGCCGATTTATTTGCTTTAACCTTTTTGTGATTTTTTTCTTATCAAAGAGCACCGAATTTACATTTTTAAACTGTTCCTTCTATACTTAGTTTATTATTAGCCTAGTATACTAAAAAAGCAAAAGAGTTAAAAAAATAAAAGTTATTGTTGTGTTTCCGATGCAAAGTCTCGCTACTTTTGTCAAACATTTTTTAACATTTTCTTTATAAGTTTTTGTATAGATGGGGTCATATTTAATTCATTCTGAAAGCAATGCCGCCAAGTAGACAAAAATAATAAAGTTAACAAACCTTTTGAATGCACATAGCCTCGGACAGATCCTGATTACATAATTTTAGATAAATAATAAAAAATACATTGCTAAAACACGTATCACCCACATAAAAAACATTCTCTTATTTCGCCTCTGTCCTACTATATAACCGGTGGCACGTGGCGTGGTACTAGAAACTCGTCGGGTTAAATATTTTTTGCTGCAATAAATCATTGTTCACAAAATGGTTTCTATACTTTATCATTTTTTGTGTACTTGGCGGCATCGCTTTCAGAATGAATTAAATTTGGACCCATCAATACACACCTACACAAAATTATAAAGGGATTTGACGACTTCTATTAGGTTAAAAAGAAACTTGACCCCGTAGTTCAAAAACTAAGACGTTTAGGACATATCTTTATATGAAGTTTTTTTCTTATTTTTTGTTGTGAAATCGCCCCGTAAAGTTTGTCGATTGAGTTACTGGACACCCTGTATGTATGTAGGTAATTTGATTGAAATTAATGAAAACTTTGATGTCTGTTGTTTCCTAAACTGTGAGGTTTATCGACTTCAATAAAGCCCAAGCAACACAAGAATTTGCCTTTTCGTTTAATAAACGTTTATTAAACGATATTGTCGTCTATTTTTGGTTTTGGTATATTTATTACACCTCTATTAAACATTTTTTAAACACGTGCATATTTTAATCGTATATTCAACGTATGTCATATCATCTTTTAATATCATAAAATTTTTAAAAAATATTTTACTTTATATTATGGTCTCATTTTTGTGCGTGTTTTAAAAATGCACAAAAATATGTTTATAGTTTGGAACTATTAATGATAATCTCATGAAACACTATTATTTTCGAATATTTTAAAAACGTTTTTTTTTCTTACTATTTACTGAAATTTCAACGTGTGAAACTAAAGCATAATCTACGTCTATTATAGATTATTTTTTATTAGAAAACTAACTATTATTGCTTTAAAATCATTATTATCATTCTCCCATGACAATATCATTGGTTTAGTAATAATATTTTTATAATTTTAATTTGATGTTAATATTTGCAAATATTTGACTTTGTGCTGTATATAAATAATATTGTCTAAAATTCCCTAAAAGTAAACGTACCAATAATCTACAAAATTTACTCATCCGTTCGGCATTATTCCAATAACAGCCAATAACAGCCTTACAATAACGACACGTGATGCGCGGCAGTCGCTTTTCTCCTCGGCTTTGTAACTAACCTTCGACACTTCGAAGTGACTTATGAGATTCAATGGCCGCCGCTAAACAAAACGTCAGCCGGCTTCATGTTTCTTGTAAAATATTGTGCAGTGCATTGTATTTCCGATTGCTAATAAAGTAAGTACCTACTTTTTACCTTTATTTTAATTGTGCTCATATCAATTCAATAGTTATACATATTACATATAATATTAGATAAGAATTGTTGATGTTTTATTTGATGAAGTCGGCAAAAATGGCCGCTGAACTGTCGGAAATTTTCGTTTTGATCTCTCAACCCCTATTATACCTTATTTATAAGGAATGATTATGGCTCAAACACTTGGATTAGGTGAATGTCACACCTTACACCTCTGTTTTGTTTTAATTTTTAGTACACTAAAATAAAAATTATTGAAATATATCTTGGTTATTTAATGGTCTATTATACGTTTTTAATACACCATTTATAAACGTCTAATATATACGCTTTAATTTACGTGTATTGTGTACTATTTTAGTATTATTTTTAATTTTCTTAGAAATGTTTGGGTTGAAAGAAGTCGTCCATATTCTCAAAGAGACCTGATATAACATATCAAAAGAAAACAACAAAAAGTCTCGGTCCTAACACTTTTTACTAATTAACCGTTAAATGGTGACATGTGTTTCGCTCCTAAGAGCATTATCAGACCTAAAAATTAATACAAACAAAACCAATCAATTACAATAAAGACCTTAAAATGCGGGAACGGGACGGGAGCGGGACGAATTTGGACACAAAATATTCCTCATGGATATAGGAGTATTGTTGTATGATGCGGGACCTATTTCCACAGCGGGATATATGTATGTATTCACAACGCGTTGGTGTAAATATATTCATATCCCGCTGTAGAAATAGGTTCTGCATCCGTTTCGCCCCCGTCCCGTTCCCGCATCCCGCGTTGGTTTGGGCGTATCTTTAATCTACCCTAACAATTAATTTATTATGCAAAAAACACTAAGATCACCTGTACTTTTTAGTTACTTTGGGTTTTCTTTTTTTTACAGAAGCGGTCAAAATTTCATTTCAAGGTAAGGACCAGGTGCAGGGATTTGCATTTGTCGGAGAACTCACAGACAAAGCTATCGGACAGGCAACTGTCCAAACAGCGATACCGTAATGCCAAAACGTGAAAGACTCTATTATTATGTTTGATTCTAGAATTTTTTAAGTTTCAACTGTTTTTTTATGTTCTATACAGTTTTTGTTGTGTTTTTTATTACTTTTATTTATTAGAGTGCAGTGTTAAGTGTTACCAGTTGCGTCCTTTTGATTTGAGAATTTGTTATTATATTTATTTTATTTTTTTTAGATTTAGTAAGCCTAAACGAATGTATTACCTAATACATATACGTTTATTATACATACAAAATAAACGTTTTTCGTATACGTCAATATTTGATTTATTTCATATGGCTTTTTTAACGTAAAATTTATTCTAAATATGAACGTATAAAATATAAGACTTTTTAACGTGTTTAGTAAACGTTACAGTTTTGTATATTATATACCAATTTATAGGGTTTATTAGAAACCGCTTTTTAATTGCTTATTTTATATTATAAATAAACGTATACTTTCAACGTCTAAAATTTGGATAGTACTGCAGTATTAATACACCTATATTAGGCGGACATTTTAACCTATATTAAAGGTTAGAAATAAACTAAAAATATACTACTGGTATATACGTAATTAAACGTTTATTAGAGGATTCTGTGTTGCTTGGGAGAGTACCTTATTTTTTAAGTTTTTGATTGTCTATAAAATGGCGCCCCCAGCTTTGTGATATCTGTCAAAATAAAAAGTTATGATGTAAATAAATTTTAAGTTTTAGGTAAAGTGCCCTCTGGCGGTATTTAAAAAAGTACTTTGGTCTTAAAATTTTAGAATCTGCAAAGCTCGATTTGTGTGCCAAATATCAACTGGATTGGTTAAAAAATAAATGCAATATGGCGAAAAAACCAAAATAAAAATTGAACTTTGACGGCTTGTAACTCGAAAACGAATGACATTTTGAAAAAAAAATAATATGAAGCTCTACCCTTATTTTGTCAAGTAGAATCACCCCTTAAGTTTCGTGATCGATTTTTGAATCACCCTGTATATCTAGAATCAGAATTTAAGCATGAGAACAAAAGCACAAAAAAAGTTTTTTTTTTTGTTGACCGGTCTTATTTATTTTTATTTAAACTACTGATAATAAATCACAATTTCTTGTTTGGAGTTAAACCCAAATTTTGACGATGGTATCAAAATCTCTTAAACTATCAATGTAATAGTCTGGTTTCCACGTTTCATCAAATTTCCAATTTTTTAAATCTTCTTTGGTGGTATATCCTGTCAGAGGCAGTAGTTTTTGGTACCCAAACTTCGTAGCAAAAGCCATATCAGATTCAGCACTGGAATTTTTAAAATATATACAGGGTATTCGAAAAGATATGGTCATAAATGATAGGAGTTATAGGGTAAGTCAAAATAATGTTGGTACTTCATATAAAAAAAAGTTCTATCGCGCTTTTTATTTCAATTATATCTTTTGAAATGTTGCCACAGTACCAATGATGTTTGGGCAACTAAATAACCTTATACGAATGCTTTTTTCCATAGGTAAACGGCTGTTCAGTAAGTCGGTATTATGCCGGGTAAGAAGATTTTCCTAACCAAGCGCGAGAAACCCATTTTAAATTTTTACTAACATTAATTTCACTCACTCTATTACCCTTTTTATTTATGATCATCCGAATACCCTGTATATTAAATACATATTTCTTTTAAGTGGTATTTATTTCGATAGTCAAAATTTAACGCCTTTTAAAGGTACGCGCACATACGTCGGCATCGGACAGACGGTACGGATCGGAGAAAATAGTTTTAGTGAAATTAAACACACCCACACGCACCTGCGAGTTATGGGTATACCATAGATAAATATTAAAAGCTAGCTCCTTTTCACCCGGGGTATAAAATCACTTGGTTAAAACACTCCGGTAGGAATCGGCTTATGTTCTTGTCAAATAACGCAATTTCTGACCTGTATCGCACATATGAAACGGTAATGGCCGGATTTTAATCAAAGTTGCTATATTCTGGCGGGATTTCTTAAATCCGGTGCCAACCACCCGCACATAGGTGCACTTCTTCATTTAATTACACTTAAACTATTTTTTCTGATCCGTACCGTCCGTCCGATGCCGACGTATGTGCGCGTACCTTAAGGATACGTAATCTAAATGTAATTGACGTTAAATGACTTTAAATTATTTTTACTCACCTATCTCCAATAAATAATACTCGTTTTGGATCTAGAGGTCCCAATTTTTCAACAATAAGGTCATTAAATTCTTTTCCGGGTTTGGACAAAATCAACGGCTTTTTGCCGGATGCTTTTTCAATGGCTTTAATAAAATATGCAGTACCTAAAAATAGGAAAAAACTCCTTAACTTCACAGCGTTAGCGAGAAAGAAAGCTATTAGATTTATTCTTCTTTTTCTCTCACACGCTGTTAGCACGGCCGTCCGACAAGGCTGCTTTTAGTGGCTATATGCTCGAAGGTTTACTGGATTTACCTATTACGTTGGCACCCTTGATGGGTATTAGGGTATCCGAACCACCCACCAAAAATAGCGCATTATTTTTCGTAATATACTCCACACATTTTTGAAATGCCATGAAGTTGACGTTTAAGGCAAAGTCTATTATAACGGCACCAACATCGGGACGTATTGATTTTAGGGCATCTACTAGGCCTTCTGCTGTTTCAGCTATGGGCTCCATCTAAAAAATTAATCATAATATTACATGATTCCTAATTTAACAATGATATAAATTTTCAATGTTGAAATTATTAATATTTTAAATCAATGTAGTTGGTTTGACAATGTTCCAAAACCATAACCCCTTCTCTAAAATATATAAATCAGTGGTGTATCATATTTTTCATTAAAAATACGTATTTACTTTAAATCCCGTTCGAACGAAAACTAAAAAAAAATCGCATTAGAAAATGCCTTTTATTGAGTGGATTCATCAGCTGTTTACCCGGAGGCTGACTACAAATTTTTTTGTGTCTAATTTTCAACTAATGAATGCCCCATTAAGCGTTGCGTTGTTTTTACAACGCCTTTGTATAACAGTAACCAAAAATATATATATATATATATATATATATATATATATATATATCTATATATATATATATATATATATACCAAAACCGGAATAAACAAAAAAAAAAGACAAAAAACTTTGTCGTGTACCTTGTCCGAAACAACTTTAAAGCCTGCATCTTTTAGTTCATTCTTAAAATTTTCAAAACCAACAACATAAATTTCCTTTTCAAATTTGATATTCCTCAGGTACCATATTAAGGCTGTTGCAGGCCTAAAAAATAAAATACAGAATAGTTAAGAAAATCAAATTCAAAATGTATTCAATTGTAACTGCGTTTCTAGAAATATATTTACATTTCCGACTTTTTAAGGTTTGGAAGAGCCAATCTTATCTTTTGACATCCCACGAAGGGCTATGCCTAAATACTAGAGTACCGTGCGTGTCGGGTTATTAGATGTTTAACTCATATCGTTTTCCCCGTTCCGTCAACGTTGTTAACGTTTCACAGCTTCTTTTAGACAACGCGGTAGTGCCACCACGGACGTTATTTTTAAATAACTACTACCTAAATATGTCTCCCCCGCTGGGAATGGAACCGGCGACTTCTAGCTTCGAAGATCACTGCTCTGTCCACTGGGCCACCTTATGCTTGATAAATGTCCGGTGGTGTAATTATTTGACAAATTAAACATATTTTTTGGGGTGACAAATTTTAATTTAAAAATAAATTTAAAGGGAACAAAAAAATTGGTATAAATAAAATAGTATAGAAACCTCGGTGAAATGTTTCATTACTTTTTCGAGAAAGGATTCACCTCGCCGCTCCCCGCCATTGTAAACCGTCCTTTACTCTCGACAGTAATAAAACCCTTTCCACCTTGATTTGTAATTTACTATTTTAATAATTTCCTTTAGATATTATTATTTACTTTTTATGAGAAAAATTAAACATATTATTGGACATGCTTGCTTTTGTTTAAACTTTGACTGTTTTATAACGTTTTTTACTTTTTTTTGTTTTTAATTATAGGTCCGTATTACTACTAAACTTTAAACCTCTTTGTTAATTAAAATACGTAGCCCCTGGAAAACAAAAAAACTTAATCAGGTAAACTGCCCTACCTCAAGAGTAAAAAGTTAAAGAGAAAAAAAGGTCCTCACTTTTCGAAACTAATATTGTCCTCGCTCCATTGTTTCTTTTACGTTTCTTATCCCCCTCGGGGTCACCCATTCAGTCTACCCCCCGATAAATCCAGGCCCCGGTAATTTGTACCCGCCTTCAACGTCCTCTCGGCCGCCCTGTCAGCAGGGTAAAAATGTCTGGTTTTGATCAATTTTTATACTTTCAGATTAATTTTTCACGACGTCCTGTATTATATATATATTATATATAGCCTACTGAATTCGAAAAGAAAATGATTTCTCTTTTTGATTCTGACAAGTTGTGAAAACCAATCTTTAACTTTAGGAACACCCTGTATATACCTTATAATTTCGTCTTCTTTTATATTAAACTTTTTCATTCTGTGTTGTACTAAAAATTTAAGGGGCATGGTCGAGTTGTTTGTAATAAAACGACATTTTTTCCCTAAAGATCTAAGAGCTGCCAGACCCTCTGGAGATCCTTCTATTTCTCCTTGTCCCAGATACCAAAGCACACCTTAAAAATAATACTTTGGGATTAAATTTTCTTTAAACATTTACGGAATATGTCTTACGGGCGACACTGGTAAGATTTATTTTTCTTGTACGTCGAAATATATTTTTCAATGTACAGTATTTTACCATAGCTAGGGATGGCAACAATATATCGATTATTTTCAAATATCGATATATCGGAAATTAAATATCGATAATCTTTATCGATATTTAACTTCTCGTTATATCGATATACTTTTGATATTTGTGGTAAATGAAACAATATTAAAAAGCGTTTTTTTCACTTAAATTTTTAAAACTGTTTAAAATATTGTACATATTTTTTAAGTAAACAAGTTTGCATGTTTAAATGTAATTTTGAATCCTAAATATCTTTCTTTTAAAAAATGATTGATATTATTAAAAATAAAGGTACTTTTCTCAACGTTGTCCAAGCACTGAAACATACAGGTAGTGCCACCACGGTCGTTATTTTTAAATAACTACTACCTAAAAGATGTCTTTCAATTTCCTCAATAATACTCTAGGTGGAATATAGTATATTACATTACAAGTGTGGAAAATGACTAATTTCACACGAGTGGGAATATCGACAAACCCACGAGTGTAAGAAAGTCATTTTCACACGAGTACTGTACACTATTTTTCCTACGACCACAAATTATTCACCAAAAATAAATAAATTAAAGTTTGTCTGTTCAGAAAAAATAAAAAACAATTGAGAACTTTGCAACACTAGGGTGATATTTACTTTGCAACACTAGTGTGATATATACTTTTCCTCACTGTTATATTATACTGTTTTGACAATATTTTTACATCGAAAATCACCTACCTAGAAGCATTATATAACTTTTATCATTTTGGAATTTAAAAAGGCCCTCACTTAATAAAAATTGTATGGTTTTGTTAGGTAATAACGCTAATAGTTTAATACGGTTTTCGGCTATTATAAGTGTTTTTAAAAATTATCGATTCTTACATATTTTAGACACTCTTCTAAATAAAACGTAAGTGGTGCATATCCAAAATATTCCGTTTTTTAAAAAATATCAGTAAATAAACTTACGGGACCGGGGAGTGAAAAAGGGTGCTGGGTGGGGTAAAATCGGTAAAAAGAGTTAATGAAACTGAACATCACATATAAAATTAAGTAAAAATAACAGTTTTTCCTCATATTTTTAAGAAAAAATATAAAAAATATGAAAATTGTAAATGCATAACCTAAAGTCCTAAAGGTAAGGAAGAAACGACTACCAAACGTCAGTTACCATGCAAAATATGGAAAGCATTTGGCAACGTCGGAAGGGTCTGATTCTATTTATGAATGGATAAAAGAAAGTGGATTCATAAAGTGTGTATTAGCCTTAGGTTTAATTAGGGATTTAAAAAAATATTTAACTAGTTGTTTGAATACACGAAGAAAGAGAGGAAGGAATTTGATCTATAGGCTTTTTTTCTCTGGCGCTTTAGGTCGAACGGTCAAGCGGCAAGGCTGCCTCTATAAAGTACGTGCTCAAAGGTAGAAGGGAGATTTTTAATTTGATCTACTTATCTGACAACACTGTGCCAGTCAGTGAAAGTTGTTTTTGTGGTTATGTCTATTTTTGTTTATGTTTTTATTTTTTCGTAAATTTTAATAAATATAAAATAAGATGATTTTCGCTAATTTGGGTTCTACCGTTTAAGGTAAATAAAAGTTTTTTTACTGTCACTACAATAAATATTTCACTTGCAAAACCAATAGCAGTTTTTAGAATGACATCATAATATGTATCACACCAGTGTTGTAAAGTACTTTACAACACTAGTGCTGTAAAGTACTTTGCAACACTAGTGTGATATAACGCATTTTCTATGCATGAAATCAGTGTTCTATTTGCTATTTTCACAAGTGGTCGTAGGAAAAAAGTTATTACAAAGCAGAGTCATTTATTACATAGTATAAAAACATTTAATTCAAAAAGCAAGACGTTTAAGATATATTCATATAAAGTTTTGTTTTTCATAATTCTTTTGAGTATATCCTTTTAATATTTCTCGGTGAAGTTTCTGGACACCCTGTATATTTACTTTAATGCACTTACCATCCACATCAGCAAACACTGTATCAAATGATTCAAAAAATTTTAATTGTTCTTCTTTTGATAAATCGGTTAATTTTTTTGGTACACTCATTTTTCGAAGTTTTCTAAAAAAAATATGAAAGACTTTTAGTTATTCCATAGAGAAAATAAATAATTTTTTCAATTGTTTATAGTCGTTTCATTTTTTATTATTTAAATTCTTATAATGTGAACACCTACTATAAAAAAGTATACATTTTGGGAATTTTAAAAATATTCATTTTTGGGGATTTTAAAATAAGTATACATTTTAATTAGGTAACTTAACATTGGAAATTTTGCTAAATAAAGATATACTTGAGGTGTCAAGGTTTTTAAAGTATAAATTAAACAGTTTTCTAGGTTACTCTTATAATAATAAAATAAAAACATTAAACAAACTGGGTCGCGTAGAAATGAAAAACAAACACTGGAAAATTTAATATTTAAAAGAGGAAAAGAAGTTAGACATTATATTAGATAAGAAGTAGTTAGTGAAGTCAAGTATAAAGTTAAAGTTTTAGTTAAGCCCCCGTACGGGCTATGCCTAGTGGGGGTATGCCCGTACTAAATTAAGTTAGTCAAATAAGTTAAGTTGGTTTTTAAAAATGCAAAGTTAGTTTTGATGATCCACCGGTCTTATGGTCCCAAGAAAATAGTTCCATATGGTACATTTGTCCCAAGTGATGTTAAGTAGGCCCTATATATATATATATGTATTCAAATTCAACGTCACAATAATATTAAAACTATCAAATATACCTACCATAAGAGACATAAGGTTGGATTTGTAGAGAATGTATTTATTTTTAAAATGAATTTAAGATCGATTCAGTAGCTATTGGTTATCGGTTGTTATAAACATTCTTTTGTAAAAATGCCTGATTTTGTTGACAATTTGTGCAATTTACTGGCTTATTATTTGTCAAATAATAGAGACACAGCTACGGAAGATCTTCTTTATTCCACGAATATCTTCTGAATGACTTTTAAATTATATTAATATTTGCTTTTGTTTAATTATCATACGAGTATAAATGTAAACTTGTATTAAGCTAAACAAACTAACACTTTTTTATTTTGTTAATAACAATCGCAATTATTTATGCGCTAATAAGCCTAAGACAAACATTTTCCTAGACGTCATTCCGAATTGAATGAGCTATTATATTTTCGGTAAATCTGACTTTCACACGCAAAGTTTAAGATTTGATAAGGATTTTCAAAAATACATCGAAAACTATATTTCTCTTTTTGAGCTCACTTTACTTGTGGAAAAGTAAGCAAATATTTTTGTATTAATTAGCAGCAATAATAACATTAGCTGTGGTGTCTAAGAGACGCCACTGGACCCAATAATACTAACGATCAAATGAAACAAATGTGGTATATTTTTAAGCTCTTTAAAATATCTACTTATTGGTGATGCAATATACCGAGTGTTCTAATTTAAATATGCAAGTTTACTATTAAACTTCCGAGAATGGCCATATTTCCGAAACTATACTCTATTTTTTTGCAAGAGATAGTAATAAAAATGTCTCGGGACGGTTAGAAGGTTGTAAACCATAGGCGCACCAGTCTTTGTGCAAAGACCAGGTAGAAATACACCGAATTGCGTTAAATAAGGATTATAAATTTTATATATATTTTAGTATCTTTCCGTATGTGCAACTGAGTGGTTATAAATTGTTAGAGTATTGTTCAAAGTATTACAGTATTATAAAAATGGCTTCTCCGCAGAAACGTGCATGTCTCGGCCATTTAACTGAAAAAGCAGATTGTTAAAAACGTATTCGATTATACAGGGTGCGGCAGAATGGACTCCCATATTTGGGTAGCAAATAAAAAGTCTACTATAAAATATGAAGCTAAACTTTTATTATTTTCAAAAGAGCACACTTTAAAGTTTTTTTAACTATGTTTTCAAAATTATATCGTGTAAGTGACGGCCGTTAGCAGCGACACACATGCGAAGGCGTTCCTAGAAGTTCCGCATCACTTTTATCACCATGTCTTGAGGAATAGCAGCAGTTTCATCTCGAATCGCTGTCTTGATTTAGGAAAGTCAAGAACCAGTTGCCCTTAAGTTAGCAACTCATTTAAAAATTCTTTTCCGGTCTGGAACAGAGACATTCGGAGGCAGGAAGCGCGTACAAAATACTCTATTCGACGCGGTGACACATTCGTCATTTTAGAATAATAGCTCAATAACAAATCCACGTTGGTCACCATACCAAGACATAGCGCCTAGTAACAAACCTTATCAATCGACCAAGCGAATGTGACCATCCCCACCAATGTCCAACTCCCATTACCGATGTTCTAGCCTGATGAAATGTAGGAGTCTATTCTGCCGCACCCTGTATTAGAAATGATCAAAACTCTAATTTAAGTGTGGACGATTGTGTTCAAAAATGTGCGTTGATGACTGGGGTGGAAAAAGCGACAATTTACAGAATTTTTAAGCAAGAAAAAGAGGGAGGTATAATTCCACCAAAAAGCGATGGGCACAAGTGAAAGGTGAAGTAGCCAGAAATAATACTACGTTTAAACTAGTAGATATAAAAACAACTATTTCAAATTGCCATATCTAATGCTTCCCAGAAAACTGGAAAAAATGTGTCGAACATGTATTAGAAGTAGAAAATAAAATGTGGTCTTTGGATATAATAGTAGATACAACTGTTGAACCTCTAATTATTATACAAGTATATATGAGTCATATATGACTCAAGTAGTGATAGTATGTCAGATATGGAAGAATGTGAATAACTAGATGTAGATTATGTAGCATATTTAATTAGGTATAGATTATATTTTAAATAATTATTTTTTGACATGCATTTTTAATGTGTATTATTAAAATGGTTATTATTAATTATAATTATACCAACTGTACAACATTGATATACTATAAATTTTAAAATAATTTTTTTACACATATAAAAGAAAGAAGATTTTCATTCCTAAACTGTTTAAAAAGGGTAAGTTCCCAAAAATAAACTCAAGCGCACCGCCACTGTCAAGGTTTTAATCACATTATTCCCACGTAAATACAGGTAAACATCTGTTATTCCTTTGTATTTAACCCAAGAGGTTGACGAATATTAGAACGGAGTCTGCCGGCCTAAAATTATAATGCCTTATCAGTACATTACAGGTAGAATTGAAGAAAAATATTTATACTCGGACTAACACAGAAAGCGAATTGTTATAAAGTTAAATGATTTATTACTCTCTCTTGCAACGAAACAGGGTATAGTAAAAATTGAATATATAACACAAGAATTTTTTTAATGCCCTTTATTGGATCTTTCGAATGGTGATAATATACTGAGTGTTTTATTTTAAAAAAGTACATTTTTGCAATAAATCGAAAACCTGATTGTTTTTTTGTTGGCAGCACGTTAATCAGCGGAAAACATACTATGTACAACTTTACTAATTTAACCAACTTCGTGTCTCCAATATTAAAGAAGTGAGCAATAGCGCCGACTTAAAAATGATCACCCTGTATACCTTTGCTCGATTCTATGACTAATATTCAAAAATTTATCATACTTGTGTTCGACCAATAAAGTAAAAACAATAATTGTCTTTAAACAAATAAATGACACATTTTTTTATGTATAACAGACTTTATTGTTGTAACGGCTCAATTAACAAAAAGTGTAAATCCATAACATTAGTTCCAGTGTGTCCGATCTTAACCAAATACTCCCCGTCCGCAAATCGGCTGTAGAAACCATAAGAATCGTTATTTTTTAAATAGTCCTCCGGATTAATATGAAGTCTGCCACAAAATTCGGCCAAAGCAGCAAATCCAATGGCACCAGCCGCGTCAGTGGGCCCATCAATGCCATCTGTGCCACCACTAAGGAAGGAAATATTTTCCGATTTGACTCCGAGTTTATTAAGTTGAAGCGAAAAAGCTAATGCTAATTGTTGGTTTCGTCCTCCTTTTCCTCTGCCTTTTACTAATACTGTTGGCTCGCCTAAAAATATTTTTTATTACTTTTTGTACAGGGTGTTGTCAAAGATGAATCAATAATTTTAAGAGCGACTTTTACATTGTCGAGTTTATCTGTGAGTTAGTATACTTCTACCCTAGAATAGGAAGATGGCTTTTCTCAATTTTTTACCGGACCCATATGTACACCACATATAATATGTAACTAGATATGTATGCCTAAAAAGAATCCTAAAAATATCAATATTTTACTAAAACCATTCTTCAAATAAACCGCATATCCGCTATCAAACCAAAGACCTTCGCGCGCAAACTATCAATAGTATGGATTTTTGGCAATCAACACGCCTATGAAAACGGGCAGAATACTGAAAATCGGTATTCGAATACGGATACGAATACCGGAAAAAGAAAGTATTCGAATACCGAATATTTGAATACTTGGAAGAAGAAAAGTATTCGAATACATGAATACCCGGAATCGGTATTCGAGTATTCGAATACTGGAAACGAAAAGATTCGAATACTACTAAACAAAACCTATGACAAAATTGAAGAGCATTAAAAAAAATCCCGTTACCTCTTTTTTTTCCTTTTTTGCTTTTTGCTTCCCTTTTGTTATTCAAATCATGACAATTTTAATATTGGGATACTACTTACACTTTTCAGTATTTGAATACTGGAACCCCGGTATTTGAATACTCAAAAAAAGTATTCGTCGAATAATTAAAAAGTATTCGAATACAGAATCCCGAATACTGAGCAAAATAGTATTCTGCCGAATACCGAATACCAAACACACAAATGTATTCGAATACCGGCAAAATGTATTTTGAATACTATTCAGAATACTGAGTATTCGAATACGAACCAACTCTGAACAGAAGTCAGAATATAGTGAAACTAAGGATAGTTTGAATTTTACCTTTGATAATGTGTTTTTCGAGAAAGAAACGTTTAAAAAAAAAATAGATTTGTGATCAGTGCCCCAAAAACCCCTGTATAAACACATATATGGTAACTTTTTTTGGTTTAGATGATGTCGGGTTTACTGTTAAATTGCATAAATTCATAATAAAATAAATTCTAGTGGGCATTGAAACAAAACATTAATTGAAAGTGTAAAAAAACCATTAAACGGTTAAAAAATATACCGGGTGTTGCTCCGTCGAGCGGGACATAGGGAATTCCATGTAAATTTTGAAGTGGTCCAATATTGGCTCCCCTAATTATTTTAGAAAAAAATAATATTAGGATTTTTTAAAGAACACCAAAAGTTGTACCCATTGTACAAATTTCAGCTCTTCTTAGTCCGCCAGCTAAGAGATAAATGCTAAAATAAGTTACTCGCCTTCTTACGCGCCCTGTATTATTAGAAGTTAAACTACCAGAAAAATATTTAACCTCTTACTTTTAAGTTGTCAGATCAATGTCACATGATTTTTAAATAATAGACTACTCAAATCAAGAAAAAATCACTATTATAAAATGGCTTTATCAGGGAAACAGTTATCGAAGGGTAGCGGACATGTTTGCAGCCTATTTTCCCAATAGACCAATACCAAGTAAATCGACAATAGAATGAATGATAAAAAAATTTGAAACTACAGGCACATTAATCAATAATTGCAAATGTGAAGAAAATCATTGTGAAAAACAGAGACAAATTGTACAAAACGAGAGGGATTTAGACGTGATACTTTGTGTAGAGGAGGCCGAAGGAAACATTAGCACGAGACAACTGGAGGACATTACTGGACAAGTATCTCGAATTTTAAAAAGATGTAAATACCACGCTTACAAGTACGAAAGACACCAAAAATTAAGAAACGGAGACGAAATACGACGACAAGAATTTTGCTTAGAGATGATGGAGAGACAAACACTGACAGAGGTTTTTTACAAAATATTTGCTTTAAATATGAAAATTTAGACCATCTAAGGAATGCTATTTCCGCTGAATGTGCCAGAATATCGATGTACCAACTAGCCAACGTAAGAAATGAGTTTTATAATCGTTTGGGTTATTGTCTGGCAGTTAATGGAGGAATATTTGAGCATTTGATTAAATCCTGATATTTTCGTCACAAATTGATTTTTAAATGTAGACAAAAATGTGTTTTATTGTCTTGGGTAACTGTAAGTGCATGGCTAAAATGAAATGTGAGGATTCTTTTAAAATTCCCGTATAAAATTTTTCAGTTTTGGCAATGACATTATAAATTAATGATCTAAATTGTCACTGATAAATCGATATGGTGTTTTTATTATTGATTTTTAGAGTACAGGGTGCATAATGAGATACTACGTTGCAGAAGTATTTAAGCAGGTTACTCTTTACTGGTTGGTTGAAAAATGCTCAAATTTTCATTTTGGGTGGAACTTATTGTGCTCTTCAATAAATCCTAACAGCATTTTTTTCTAAAATAAGTATGGGAGCCAATATTGGACCACTTCAAAATTTACATGGGATTCCCTATGTCCCGCTCGACGGAGCAACACCCGGTATATATATTTTAACACTTTATTTAGTTTACTAAAACGAAATACTTTGTTTTTATGCTATGGATTAAAAAAATAATAACAGTTCTAGAAAAATATTGTTTTAAAAACCCTATTTACACTTACTCCCACAAGGTAAAAATCAAATACGAAACCTCGAAATTAAATTTACGTTTTTAAGGGCAAGAAACATTTTTAATAAAGTCAAGCGCTCCTGTTTCAGCGGCTTCCTGGCAACTGTAATTAAATGACGTCATTAATTTTAATTTTGAGAATAACCGAATTATTTTCTGTTGCGGTTGAATTAGGAAAATGAGGTTAACGCGATTAAAAAATTTAATTAGAATTTTGTAGTTCACCATTTCGGATTAGAAAATAATATGGAGAAAAATTGAGCTTAGCACAAAATTATTATTATATTTTAAAATGCATACAGGGTGATTCAAAAATCTATCACGAAACTTAAGGCGACGATACCATATGATAAAATAATAGTACGGCTCTATATACTTTTTCCCAATATGTCTTTAATTTGCAAGTTATGCCCATTAAAGTTTTATTTTTTAATGCTTGTTTTTTGTTCTTAGCTTAAGCCTAAACCGATATGACTTATATAAAGAGCTTAAAGTATAGATTAACATCAACCGTGGTCATAATTGGTTTTGAATGACAGAACTAGGTGATAGCTTTGTCAACAAAGTCAAGTAAACCCACCTTAAAGCATTGGTAAATACCATCTTATTTTGGTTAGGCTCTCCGCACATGGGTCGGTAAAACAGCGACGAGAACACAATTTTGACAGGCATCGACAGCAAGTAGGCATATTAGCGTACCCCAGCAAACACTAGCTGCCGGCAATGTACATTTTTCATATTGGCATTGATGGTAAAGCATTGGCAATTGGTGGCAATATTAATTATGCCAACATCTTATACGCATTAAAAAGTCAACCCTAAATAAACACTTAATTGCCAATAAATTTTACATGCAGGCGAATTGCCGGCAAGCATACAAAAATGGCGGCATACCAATCCTGATTAAATAAAGCACGCGTTTTTGTTGCAGGCAAATAAATATTGGATTTTTGAAGGCAAACCTTCAATGCATATTCATACTTTTTAAACCATATTATTAACATTGGTATTTAACTAACATTAAAGCAATTTTTTGATCTGTTTTATTTATAATGGCAGCTAAACAACATTATTTTATGTTTTTTACATAATTTTAAAGAAAAGAGTTTTTTAATAGACATAATTAAATGTATTCATTACCTAATAAGTGTGTGTTGTGTGATTAATTGGTGATGGCTAATCGAGAAGGCAAGATATTCAAGTAGACTGTTAGGAGCTGTAAACATTTTGTTTAAAACTTTATTAAAAGTTTTAAAGACGTGTTAATAAAAATATTATATATATTTAATAGTTTTTTGACATACCGATAGATGGCGTAATGGACAATAAACTACTACGTTTCGCAATATCTTCGCTTTTTATCGTCTAAACCGTACCCAATAGACAAAAATAATTCGAGAGCGGTCTGCGGTAGGTGATCTCACTTAGCTTTGAAAGAAATATCTTCGGCTAGTGTAAAAATCTGCATCTCCAAATTGGACAGTGTTCCGAGAGATGGTACTTTGCATTGCAAGGAAATTGCATGCAGTAAGGAGTTTTTTCCTATTTTAATTTTCAAATAAAATAACGCATCATTTTAGCTTTAAAAAAAAGTATATGCGACAATTTTCGTCAATAAGACGTCAGCTTGTTGCTTGGGAGTATCTGCATTTGCCCACTTTCGTGTCTTTTTGTTATCGTTTTGCCAATAACTTATTAATAATGGATGCCATCATCTTAAACGCATTTTTTGCCAATAACTTATTAATGACGGATGCCATCACTTTATCTGCAACACGTGGCCTAATAACGGCCAATTGCCCACTTTCGCGCCTTTTGATACCTTTTTGCCAATGCCTTGCCATTAAAGAGTGTTGGCAATGCCAGTAAATTAAATGAACAACGCCGGCAAAAAATGTTATATGGGCAAGTTAACATGTCAGGTAAGAAAATATTTAATGTTCTGTTTGTAAAATATTGTTCGGTAGGATTAAGGCTTTTGGGAACATGTCTGTTGTAGAGAGCTCTATTATGGCACTCTTTGACCCCTTAGGATTATCCAAAGGGGTAGTTTTCGCCCCGTCGCGGTAGGGTTCGGAGAACATTGGCGCACTCCGATCATCAAATCATTTCATTGGCTGAGAATATAGTAAAAATTGACCATTAAACGTATGCTCGTCTCTGTACGGTTGTCGCCACTTCAAACACGAATATATGCGTACGTACTGTCGAAAGCTCGTCGAATCTCGGTCTCGTCGCTGTTTTACTGACCCATGTGCGGAGTGCCTTATAATTGGTTTATCGCCTAAATTTGATAAACGTTGATTGTGCTCCATCATTTTAGTAAAAATTCACATTGATTGTGTGCCGCTAGAGACCTCTTTACCTTCGCTGAAAGGTACTTTTTGTCACAATTTTTGAGTTGTGATAGTTACTCTATTATAAGCAAGTTTTCTAGAAGACCAATGGAAGACCAAAATGGTCTTTATTTAACTTAAAAAATCTAGACTCGTTAAGAATCGTAAATTTATTTTTCCCATCTGATTATGTTTCAAGTGAAATTAATAGCACTATTTTTAAGTTAAAGGCCTGAAAATTAAAAAAATATATGACAAAATGCTTATTTTTTCAAGAAGTGCGCAAAGTGATACTTTCCCGCCTGCAAAAGCAGTTAGACGAAAGACACGAAGCGGATTTCGGAAAAGCATTAGGTGCGGTAAAGACCCTTTTCGCATGTGTTAGAAACAATATTTTTTCTATGAGTGTTTTATAAAATTAAATACATAAATTTATTTTTATTATATTATATATCAAATTTATATTATTCAACGCAAAGTTCAACTTTGCGAACGCAAACGGGTGCACAAAGCAGCTACTTTGCACGCGCGAGTTGAAAATGTAGGTAAAGAGCTATCTAGCGGCACATAGTCTAAGGTTTATTATTACTTTATGATAAAGGACAGCAATTTAGTCTATACTTCAATTACTAACAAAACTTATTAAAATACAGAGTGGCTTTCCAGTGACGAAAATTTTTGTGCGCCACGCTCCAGGGCTTGAAGCTCTTGAACTGCTCTAAAAAGTTAGTCACTGTAACGCATCCTTGACAAGGAAAGAGAGATACTTTAAGAAATTTTAAAATTTCGTTGTTTTTAACCTTTCTTGGCTTTATAATAATAATTTTTTTAAATATCTAATTCCATTTTAAATAAATAATTTTAAAAAATCCATCCTTAACCATAAAAAACACGTTTGAAGCACAAAAACCAAAAGAGGGGTTGGTGCATGAGGGGCAAGGGAAACAAAAACGGAGTAGCTCAGGTGCATAACACTTTCCGTCACTGGAACGCCATAAAGTAGAACGAAATGCTCCTGAGCTACTCGGGAGCGCTCTATTTGCGTCACTGGAAAGCCACTCTTATTAAAATACAGATTACAATAGATAATAATAAAGAGACATTTTGCACCTCTTTATTTGCAATTCCGTTGTGGTTAACGTTATTCTGAGTCTGCGCAGTAACGCAAACATGATCCGTTATCGTTATTAACCATACCGGACTCCTTTAATTACGGATGAATACCGAAGAGCTTATCGTTATCGGTATCGTTATTGTTAAACTGCGTGGTTGCCGGATTGTAGAATTTTTATTATCAATTATTTAAGAAGGTTAGCGAAAAATCCATAGCAGTTAGAAAAATAAAATAGTGTAAAGAAATTAAAACGGACTTGCATTTTTAAGGATGTTTTAATTCAGTAATTAATTTACATGTTACAATCTGGCACACTTGCTTTTTATTCTACTACCAAACCTAACCTTACTTTTTGTGTTTTGCTTATACTGTATTGTTTGCATCTACTTTAAAAAACGAAATCAACAGAAGTGTTTGCATATATTTAAATATCAATATATAACTTATGGAGAATAAAAGTAAGTACTGATTTTTCGTAAACTTTAAAATCGGTCAACCACAGGTAAAAATAAGGTTATGTGTCGAAAGCGCAGATTCAAGATAAATGTCTTTAAAGAGGCTGCAAAATCTCTGTCTAAAACTGCTGCCGTAATCGTTATGTTTAATAACGATAACCATAAGGAGGCCAAAAAACGTCTGTTATTTTATGAGGTGCAAAATGTCTCTAATGTCCTACTAACCTGCAAATATCAAAAGTATTTTCTTATTCGAACATAAACCTAGAACTTCTTGAATAGCATTTTCTTCCAACTCAAACGGCAAATCTTCAAGCAATTCCCTTATTTTCATATAATTCCCTCTAACGATATAAGACACCAGATCGGCGTATATCTGAGCGACTCTATCCACATTTTCCTCGACTTTATGCGACATGACAACACACTGAAACCCATTTTTACGGCGTAATTTTTTGCCGCCAAAGTAGCAATTTTATTAGTTCCAATTATGAAATTGAAAACGTCGCCGGTTTTTCCATTTGGCAATAATTTTCCTCTGCTATTATTAGAGTTTTCGGATAGCGTGACTGCCTTTCCATGATTTGATTGGATTTCCGGGCTTTCCAAGATTGTTTTGATTGAAAGCGGGGCGTTTTCGTAGAGAGCGTAATTTTTCAAGATCTAAAAATAAGAAAAACAAATAAGTTGTCACAGTTTTCTGCAGACATGCAAATATACTAAGTGACATAGAAATCCGAACACCCAGTTTAAATGGTTTTATTTTAAGGAAATTTAGTGAATTTATTTATCTTACTGTAAATAACAATTGATAAAATTTTGAGCCTTAACAGTTCGACATTCCGGTTTTTATACTTTTTTTTTTAATTCACTAACGATCTAAACATGAATATTGCAGCCGCAGTAAAGATCCAAATTTGGTGGATTTTGGTTGTTGACATTCTTTACGATTGGTTACGATGCAAAGAAGTGTAGACACTGTGGTTAGGTGTTGTCAGGCATGGCTTCAAGAAGGCCGTACGCAAAGAGCAAGGGGCACTGGACGCCGCCGTAGAACAACAGACCGTGAAGATCGCCGCCTAAGATTATTGGCCTTAAGGAACCGTTTCTCCACTACCAGGTCCATTGCAAATAAATGGTTTGCAGAACACGGAAGACCTATTGGTTTGCGAAGTGTTTACCGACGTATGAGAAGTTTTCGCCTGTTTTCATACCGGCCACACTGGGTCCACCCTTTAACTCGAGAACACCGACGTAATCGCCTTCAGTGGTGCAGACAACGGTCACTCTGGGATCAGGAATGGAACAGTATTGTCTTTAATGACGAGTCTCGATATTGTTTAGGCATGCACGATGGTCGAGCCAGGGTTAGAAGGCGACGTGGTGAAAGGAGGAATCCACAGTTTTTTGTTGAAAGACATGTTCATCACACTGTTGGAGTTATGGTTTGGGGTGCTATAGCTTATGGCTCCAGGTCACCTTTAATCTTCATCAGAGGTAACATGAACGCGCAGCGTTATATCCAAGAAGTTCTAGAACCCCATCTTTTACCCTATCTTGACACTCTGGCAAATCCAACTTTCCAACAAGATAATGCCCGACCACATGTTGCAAGAGTCACAATAGTCTTCTTTCAACGTAATGATGTCCCATTGTTACCATGGCCACCAAGATCTCCCGACTTATCCCCAATTGAGCACGTGTGGGATGTGATGGGTAGGAGATTGTTCAATTTGCAACGTCCTCCTCAGACTCTAGAAGCACTTCGAGAGGGGTTGGTGGTTGCCTGGAATGAGATACCACAGGAGGAAATTGACCACCTGATCAGAAGCATGCCTAGGCGCGTTGGAAAATGCGTAACACATCGGGGTGCATCCACACATTATTAAAGGTAAAAGGGCTTTAAACCAATGCAATCATTTTGAAATTTTTATCATTTACTTATTATGCTTCATTAAGTACTTATACAAAATTTTATTAAAATAAAACCATTTAAACTGGGTGTTCGGATTTCTATGTCACTTAGTATAGTGGTAATTCGTAATTTTCTTCTGAAAGCTTATATCTAGTCTGTTTCTTTTTTAACAACCCATAAAGGGTGATTATAATCTAATTGTGTTGTTAAACTGTTTTGGTAAAATAATCTCATTAAATACGAAAAAAGTTTATATAAACATGAGTCCGAAAATACTTCGTTCTCAAGATAAAGGGTGTTAAAGTTATAAAAAATGGTTTTTGCAAATATCTTATATATCTTTTACCCAATTTTATTGCAATTTAGCAAAGCTAATTATGACATTAAGGGGGTAATTTATCATTATCATATCCTAATTACATAAGTCCAGTGTCGTCTCGAGGAGCAACTGAAAGGATATTTGTTTGTTTGTTTGTCTGTTTGTTTGCTTTTGATAAAACACAATTTAAAGGGTATCTCCTAATTTTTACTTTAGTTTTTCTATTTATATTAAAATAGTTTTTTCATTTAAAATATATCGTCGGTGTGCGTCTCAGATATGATATGTGACATGCTTATCCTGGCGATATTTTAGTTATAAATAAATATAAAAGCGTGTCCTCAAAAGTTGTTACCAAGTGGAAGACTTTTTAATTAGCAGTTTGGCACTACAGTTCACAAACACCCTGTATACAAGGTGTCTTTAAAAGGTGCGGAAAAATATACCCTAAATTCTCAAGGCTAAAATATAATGATTTAATCCAATTACCTTAATCCAAATGTATATACAGGATACAGAATATTAATTTTGGTATTGGTTATTTTATAAATTGTTTTCTTAATAATTCGTTTATTTGTAAAATGTTACTGAGGGAAACCTATGAGAAATACCCGGTATCTATGCCTGAGTTCTTTTCCTCTGAGTAAAAACAGCGAGCTTTGAATTGTGCTTTCGAAAGCATTAAAGACATTAAACAATTTACCCCGTATATTATTTTTTAAATATTCTTTTAAACGCAAAATTTCTTTAAACTTCTTTAAAACACAATAAAAATAATTTGCATACTATTTTTAAAATGTTACTGAGGGAAACCTATGTGAAATACCCGGTATCTATGCCTGAGTTCTTTTCCTCTGAGTAAAAATAGCGAGCTTTGAATTGTGCTTTCGAAAGCATTATAAACATTAAACAATTTACCCCGTATAATATTTTTTAAATATTCTTTTAAACGCAAAATTTCTTTAAACTTCTTTAAAACACAATAAAAATAATTTGCATACTATTTTTAAAATGTTACTGAGGGAAACCTATGTGAAATACCCGGTATCTATGCCTGAGTCCTTTTCATCTGAGTAAAATTAGCGAACTTTGGGAGGTGCCCTCGAAAATATTATAAACATTAAACAATTTACCTCGTATATTATTTTTTAAATATTCTTTTAAACGCAAAATTTCTTTAAACTTCTTTAAAACACAATAAAAATAATTTGCATACTATTTTTAAAATGTTACTGAGGGTAACCTATGTGAAATACCCGGTATCTATGCCTGAGTCCTTTTCATCTGAGTAAAATTAGCGAACTTTGGGAGGTGCCCTCGAAAATATTATAAACATTAAACAATTTACCTCGTATATTATTTTTTAAATATTCTTTTAAACGCAAAATTTCTTTAAACTTCTTTAAAACACAATAAGAATAATTTGCATATTATTTTTAAAATGTTACTGAGGGAAACCTATGAGAAATACCCGGTATCTATGCCTGAGTCCTTTTCCTCTGAGTAAAAATAGCGAGCTTTGAATTGTGCTTTCGAAAGCATTATAAACATTAAACAATTTACCTCGTATAATATTTTTTAAATATTCTTTTAATCGCAAAATGTCTTTAAACTTCTTTAAAAGACAATAAGAATAATTTGCATATTATTTTTAAAATGTTACTGAGGAAAATCTATGTGAATCGGTATCTATGCCTGAGTTCTTTTCCTCTGAGTAAAAATAGCGAACTTTGGGAGGTGCCCTCGAAAATAATATAAACATTAAACAATTTACTTCGTATATTATTTTTTAAATATTCTTTTACATGCAAAATTCCTTTAAACTTTTTCAAAACACAATAAAAATAATTTCCATATCATACTTTTCTGCATGGAAAATTGAGCTTTTAAAAATCTATTACCCTTTACAGAAACTAATATTCTACGTATGTACGTACAGCAAAATTTCCTTTTAACAAGTTGTAATACCTCGAATGCAATACAACATTCTGGATGTTGCTTCGTATTTCCAACAATTTTAATTTAATTTTTTTATTTTCCATTTGAGTTTACTTTGTAGAACTTTATTTTTACTCGCAACATATTAAAATGTAAAACTTACATTTGCTTATATTATTTGATTAAGTTTTACCAAATAATCAGGTCTACAAGAATTTATTGAAGTATAAAATAAAATGGAACTATATCAAAGTTTACAAAATTAAATATTAGTTGGGTCACTTGTTGTCGGATCTTTAATTCTATTACATCAATTGGGTTAATACATTTTGATAACTGATCTATATGGATAGGCGTAGGTAGCAGTGGTTTTGGAAGGGCCCCGTATCAAAATTAGTTTGGAATTTTCGTTCTTCTCAAAAAATGGCACCACTTTTAAAGCTATAAATAAAATATTTTTGATAACACACGTTATGTGGCCCCTGTAGCCGGAGGTTCCGTATCATTAATACCGCTGTCCCTGCATAAACACATTGTATTCATCGCTAAAAATAGTAGTTAGAACAAGATTTTAAAACGATATTTATTAAATTTGCTTGTATTTTCCATACACCCTGTATATTTTATAAATTTTAAACCGGGTTCTGTATTTTTTTTATCTTACGTTATTCTCAAAATACTGAATATAAAAAAATCAGAAATGTGGAAAGAGGTCAGAGACAACAATGAGACGAGTAACTGGTCCTAACAATTTGTCCATTGTATTTATCTCTTTCTGGTTTGAAGCAAGTTCCAATAAATATGTCTTTGTCTTTCATCATGGCAGGCTATTGTAGATGGAGCAATCGTCGCTTTGCCCTGGTTGCCAAGTTGTTTACAATTTCTGCATGTAGACTTTATTGTCCTTTTTGGCTCGCATCTAATTAAGAGAAAGAAAAGATACCATGAATCGAATATTTTTAACTTGACAACGTTGCCGCAGGCAGTCACCCTGAAATGTTATAAAAAAATATTCGATATTTGTGTTTGATATTTTTCAATGGTCGATTTGTTTGGACAGTTTGTTTACATTTTCGGTGATTTATTGTGTGTTTCGTGGTTTTTTAACCTTTAATTGGACTTTGAATATTGACTTTTATTAGTGATCACAGCGCATATATTAAATTTGTGCTTTTCAACAGATAATTTAAGGTAATATTTACATGGTTATCTGTAAGAAAAATCTTTATAAAAATCAAATAAATGACATTTTTAATAAGGTGTGTGTAATTATTGAACTAAACCCCAATATTTTATATTAATAGGAAACAAAAACAAGTAGCTAACATTAAGGGCAAAAATAGCACAGCTATATAATTTGAATTTGGCGGGCAAACGATAAAGTCGACTCACGCGCCATCTGCGTTTACCTTCCTTGAAGACAGACAAGGAAGGCCCAGCAGCTATCTCTCGCTCAGATAATTTATTTACATTTAGTTGCTCGTCTCATTCTTGTCTCTGAAGAAGTTAGATTGTATCAGTAAGATTGGAGGACAAACCTGAATAGCTTCTTCAGGTCCTTCATCGGAAATGACAGTTGGCCCACTGGCAATTAAATTTAATGGATCGCCAACAACATCGCTAAGAATAAGCGAGACGACTTTACAAGGAAACGCAAGTCTGGCAAGACCACCACCTAAAAAATTGGGTTATTTTTTTATGTGTTCAATACCAACTGTAAATTATTTATTCAATTTACATTTTTAAAGTGAATTAAAAATAATAAGACATATTATCTTATAAGTAGGAATCGGAATATTGGTAACATAACAATCTTGAAATATGCATGCAAAAATGTATGAAATATGCATGAAATTTGACAGAATATGCAAACATTAAAATGAATGATAGGTTTGAGAAAAAATGTTAAAATTTAAATTATTTTCAGTGTTACATTTACATATATTTTACCGGGAAGTTCCTTAAGAGACCAAAAATAAAATTTTTACCCATCATCTCTTCTATCTCTTTGTTTTATGGCTCTGATACTAAGTCAATTCGCCATTTCTCCCGTTCCGGTCATATAAGCTATTGCTTATAAGCTTCTCGGCTTTGTCCTTGGAAAATCTGGATAATCGAGCTCGAAACTCCCAGACTTTCCTAGCATATGAATAAGAACCACTTGTAAACATCAACAACAGCGATGAACTTCTGAACATGCATAAATTGTGACTGT
Organism: Listronotus bonariensis; assembly: GCA_014170235.1. Taxonomy (NCBI): domain Eukaryota; kingdom Metazoa; phylum Arthropoda; class Insecta; order Coleoptera; family Curculionidae; genus Listronotus; species Listronotus bonariensis. The sequence continues at coordinate 27,061 of JACEGR010006804.1, read as the reverse complement.
CAAGCCAGCGGCTGCTACTGGTATCGCGCATAACCGTCACTTTCATAGTTTTTCAAACGTGGAGGGGCCTAATACATTTATGTGTGGAGGCCCCGTAAATCCGGCCTTGGCTATAATATACAAATGCATAATGTGCAATTTTGTAAATGCATAGAATCCAGTCTCTAGGCAACGGCACGCGGTGTTCTGCTCGGGGGTGAACGAACGGACCGAACAGCAACCATCCAAGTTATGGAATGAATGGTGTGTGAATGGGAAGGAGTAGGGGTCAAGGTACAATAAGCCTTCAGGCTGCAGTGAACCACCTAGGGGGACGGTCGTCGGACCTGGGTAGGATGACCCCGAAAGGGCGAAAGAAAAAAAATCCAGTCCATACTTATAAGTATAACACTATTAAAAAAAAGTATGTATTATTTCTAAGGTGAAGTTACCTTTCAAAACAGAAAGTTGTTTTCGGACAGTGTTTAGTTCTTGAATAGAAGCACCTCCTCTGCTAAGACTCTTTATTAGGGCCTGTTTTTCTTCTAAGGTTATTGGAGACTTAGGAAGTGGAAGTAGTGCTGAGCCTCCACCTACAATAAAAAAGTTATTATTATTGTATACAGGGTGTTTCACAACTTATCAAACAAACTTTAAGGGCTTCCCAGCAAACACTATTTGCCGGCAATGTACATTTTTCATATTGGCATTGGTGGTAAAGCATTGGCAATTGGTGACAATATTATGCCAACATCTAATACGCATTAAAAAGTCAACCCTTAATAAATACTTCATTGCCAATAAATTTTACATGCAGGCGAATTGCCGGCAAGCATACAAAAATGGCGGCATACCAATCCTGATTAAATAAAGCATGCCTTTTTGTTGCTGGCAAATAAATATTGAATTTTTGAAGGCAAACCTTCAACGCATATTCATACTTTTTAAACCATATTATTAACATTGGTATTTAACTAACATTAAAGAAATTTTTTGATCTGTTTTATTTATAATGGCAGCTAAACAACATTATTTTATGTTTTTTTACATAATTTAAAGGAAATGGCCTTTTCATAACATTTTATTGTTAAAAATCATGCAAATAAAAATTAGGTCAAACAAAATGTTTATTATGTATTTTGGAGCGAATAAAAATAAAATGATGGTAAAATTAGCTACGTTAATTTCGACCGAAAGTGACCGCTTTGTGCATTTGTTTTCTACGTGGTTTTCTAGCTTTTTAGTTTCTTTTTTAAAGAAAAGAGTTTTTTAATAGACATAATTAAATGTATTCATTACCTAATAAGTGTGTGTTGTCTGATTAATTGGTGATGGCTAGTCGAGAAGGCAAGATATTAAAGTAGACTGTTAGGAGCTGTAAACATTTTGTTTAAAACTTATTAAAAGTTTTAAAGACGTGTTAATACAACACCGACTCCACAGTCCGTGAAGTCGGTGTTGGTTAATAAAAAATATTATATATATTTAATAGTTTTTTTGACATACCGATAGATGGCGTAATGGACAATAAACTACTACGTTTCTGCAATATCTTCACTTTTTATCGTTTAAACCGTACTTATTACACAAAAATAATTCGAGAGCGGTCTGCGGTAGGTGATCTCACTTAGCTTCGAAAGAAATATCTTCGGCTAGTGAAAAATCTGCATCTCCAAGTTGGACAGTGTTCCGAGAGATGGTACTTTGCATTGCAAGGAAATTGCATGCAGTAAGGAGTTTTTTCCTATTTTAATTTTCAAATAAAATATCGCATCATTTTAGCTTTTAAAAAAAAGTATATGCGACAATTTTCGTCAATAAGACTTGCTGCTTGGGAGTATCTGCATTTGCCCACTTTCGTCTTTTTGTTATCTTTTTGCCAATAACTTATTAATGATGGATGCCATCATCTTAAACGCATTTTTTGCCAATAACTTATTAATGACGGATGCCATCACTTTATCAGCAACACGTGGCCTAATAACGGCCAATTGCCCACTTTTGCGTCTTTTTGATACCTTTTTGCCAATGCCTTGCCATTAAAGAGTGTTGGCAATGCCAGTAAATTAAATGTACAACGCAAAAAATGTTATATGGGTTATTCTACAATAAAAAATAAAAACAAAACTTAATAAGAATATATGTCCTAAACGTTTTAGTTTTTACACTGCGTGTTAAAAAATTTAAAAAAGGATTTACTTATTTTTTTATGTTGTCGTTCATGAAAGGTTTAAGGTAAATATTTTTTAATAAAAATATGATACGCCACTGCATTTTTATAAAATAAAAATAATTTTCAAAATTCCCATTTACTTTGGAACAAATTTGATCTCTTGACTTTTTTTATTCGATTTACGGTTTTCACGTAAATCATTTTTGGCATAGTTAAATACCTTTTTAATTAAACAATAAATAGCAAAGTTAAATTTTTGCGGTAGAATTTGATATTATCAATACGAAATGACCATGCCAAGAAATGTTTTTTATTTATTTACGCAAAAACCGTGCTTCAAATAAAAAAGTCAAGAGATCAAATTTGTTCCAAGGTAAATAGGGATTTTAAAAAATATCTTTATTTTTAAAAATGCAGTAGCGCACCAGTTTTTTATCAATAACTATTTACCTTAAACCTCTTATGGATGACACTGGTAAAAATAAAAAAATTTCTTGTACACCTAAAAATGTCTTGATATATAAATTGGGATAAAAATTACAAAAAAAACAATTATTTTTTAAAATGCAACACCCTGTAGTTCAAAAACTTAGACGTTTAGGACAAATGCTCATATAAAGTTTTGTTCTTATTTTTAAGTGTAGAATTGGCCCTTAAAGTTTGTCGGATAAGTTGTGAAACACCCTGTATAAGACACGGCTATGGGGCGCCACAACAAATTAAATACCAAGGATTAAAAAATGAATTTTTTAGAGGTTATAACTCGAAATCCAATTACATTTTAACACGCTTTTATTAACTTGGGTTGTAACTATCTATCCATCTATCTATCCATCTATCTATCTATGTAACGGAATCTTTGAGCCTAATTTTAACCAACTTCCAGCTATTCGATTTCTTTGAAACTTTGCACACGTATTAAGGACCCATGACAATGCAATAATCTGCAAACAGTATCCCGTTATCCTGGTTTAGATCGCCAGGAAAAAAAATCCCATTATATTATAAAAACAACACCTGTGTTGCCATCTTTTGGCAACATTCCAAACTTTTCTCAGGTTTAGCTACTCTTGACAAAATGGCGAAGGAATTTTTTAGTGAATAAACTGGAGCATTTTAACATACATACATACATAAATGCATATCGAACTAAAAATGAAAAATAAATAATAGTTTAAAAAAACTAAAAAACACGCTTTTATATGCAACCGAACTAAAAATTAAAAAATAATTTTTCATTAAAAAAATATTGTCACTTCATAGTAAAAAGCGTGGGGTGCAATTTACAATTTTTCATAACTTTTCCCTCATAGATATTGGCAAATATAGCGTGTTTTTTAGTTTTTTAAACTATTATTTATTTATTAGCTTAGGTTGTATGTATGTATGTATGTAACGGAATCTTTAAGCTTAATTTTCACCAACTTCCAGCGATTCAATTTCTATGAAACTTTGCACACGTATCAAGGACCCATGACAATGCAATAATCTGCAAACAGTATCCCGTTATCCTGATTAGGATCGCCAGGATAAATAAATTCCTTTATAGATTTTTTGTAGGAGAGTAACAGAGAAAGAGCTAGTGCGCGATCTGCGCATGCGTGCAGTTTCGGACGTACTCTCAGCATAAGGCTGATAGAAACTTGTTCGGAGTAGTTGCGTTCTGAAACCCCATGCAACAGTGAAGCTTTAAATGAAATGATTAGATTACGAAATAGTTCGTGAAACATTTAAATATCACATGTCCGCAGAAAACTAATTGATATATCGAACTAAAGAATGAAAAATAAATAATAGTTTAAAAAACTAAAAAACACGCTTTTATATGCAACTGAACTAAAAAATTAGATAATAATTTTTTTATACAAAGAGTTTGTATTACAGTAATAAAAGGTCAAACAATGAATCATAAATATATACCTCAAAATAGAATTAAAATAAAATTTAAGATAATAACAGAATAATTCACTTCAGAATAAAAGCGTGGGGTGTTTAATATATTAAATGTTATAATTATTTCATTTGTAAATATCTATGAGGGAAAAGTTATGAAAAAATAGTAAAATGCACCCCACGCTTTTTACTCTGAAGTGAATTATTTTGTTATTATCTTAAATTTTATTACAATTCTATTTTGAGGTATATAATTATGATTCATTGTTTGACCTTTTTATTACTCTAATACAAACTCTTTGTAATGAAAAATTATTTTCTAATTTTTAGTTCGGTTGCATATAAAAGCGTGTTTTTTAGTTTTTTTAACCTAGTATTTATTTTTATTATGTAGAATCACCGACTGAAGTTTCGTGCTTGATTTATAAATCACCCAGTATAATATTACTTAAAACAGTAAACAATACCCAAGTAAACAATGTCTATATTTAAATTGTTAAGATTTGTTTGTTTTCTTATTAATAAATGTTTATCATTCGTCTAATTGGCTGACCCAATTTGTAACTAAATTAAATCAAAATATACGCAAAATCAATAGCGACAAAGTTTGCTTAGACCAAATTAGAAGGTTGAAACCGGAAACATAAGTAGGTACATATTAACAATTGGTAAATAAACTGTTCAAATTACTTTCAAGTTTGCAAGTTTGAGAGCTTAGCTCTCGAAAGTTTAAAGTTTAAACTAACGCTGACTGGGTCAAATTTCTAGAAAAGTTGAAACCATTCGAACTTAATAGTTTTATTAATTTAATTAACTAAAATATTGTTTTTTAAAACAGTGTCCTCTAGTAAGGAAGAACTCTGTGGAAAAATATAAAGAAACCATTTAATATTTATGTTTATGCCGGATGTTCTATAAAGACATGCTTATATTTAAGGAGGTAATTTTTGGACTCATTTAAAGAAAAAAATCGTATTATGAACACATGTACTAAAGAAACGTTCAAAAGAGTGTTAAACTTTTATTATTATTATTTTTTTAATATCTTAAATATGCTTTACCCAAAATTTGTTTTGATCTGGTAATATTCCCAGCAAACACTATTTGCCGGCAATATACATTTTTCATATTGGCATTGATGGTAAAGCATTGGCAATTGGTGGCAATATTATGCCAACATCTTATACGCATTAAAAAGTGAACCCTAAATAAACACTTAATTGCCAATAAATTTTACATGCAGGCGAATTGCCGGCAAGCATACAAAAATGGCGGCATACCAATCCTGATTAAATAAAGCACGCCTTTTTGTTGTAGGCAAATAAATATTGGATTTTTGAAGGCAAACCTTCAACGCATATTCATACTTTTTAAACCATATTATTAACATTGGTATTTAACTAACATTAAAGCAATTTTTTTGATCTGTTTTATTTATAATGGCAGCTAAACAACATTATTTTATGTTTTTTACATCATTTAAAGGAAATGGCCTTTTTATAACATTTTATTGTTTAAAATCATGCAAATAAAAATTAGGTCAAACAAAATGTTTATTATGTATTTTGGAGCGAATAAAAATAAAATGATGGTAAAATTAGCTACGTTAATTTCGACCAAAGATGACGGCTTTGTGCATTTGTTTTCTACGTCGTTTTCTAGCTTTTTAGTTTCTTTTTTAAAGAAAATGTATTCATTACCTAATAAGTGTGTGTTGTGTGATTAATTGGTGATGGCTAGTCGAGAAGGCAAAATATTCAAGTCGACTGTTAGGAGCTGTAAACATTTTGTTTAAAACTTTATTAAAAGTTTTAAAGACGTGTTAATAAAAAATATTATATATATTTAATAGTTTTCTTGACATACTGATAGATGGCGTAATGGACAATAAACTACTACGTTTCTGCAATATCTTCGCTTTTTATCGTCTAAACCGTACCCATTAGACAAAAATAATTCGAGAGCGGTCTGCGGTAGGTGATCTCACTTAGCTTTGAAAGAAATATCTTCGGCTAGTGTAAAAATCTGCATCTCCAAGTTGGACAGTGTTCCGAGAGATGGTACTTTGCATTGCAAGGAAATTGCATGTAGTAAGGAGTTTTTTCCTATTTTAATTTTCAAATAAAATATCGCATCATTTTAGCTTTTAAAAAAAGTATATGCGACAATTTTTGTCAATAAGACGTCAGCTTGCTGCTTGGGAGTATCTGCATTTGCCCACTTTCGTGTCTTTTGTTATCTTTTTTCCAATAACTTATTAATGATGGATGCCATCATCTTCGCATTTTTTGCCAATAACTTATTAATGACGGATGCCATCACATTATCTGCAACACGTGGCTCAATAACGGCCAATTGCCCACTTTCGCGTCTTTTTGATACCTTTTTACCAATGCCTTGCCATTAAAGAGTGTTGGCAATGCCAGTAAATTAAATGTACAACGCCGGCAAAAAATGTTATATGGGTAGACTCTTAGCCAAAATTTTTCAATAATGGTTAAAAAAATCAATAGTTGAATACGTCACCAACCCGGGAAAATTTAAATTTTTAACAAAATTGTCTATAGCTTTTTGTAAATAATTTTTAAAGTTGATTAAAATTTATTTCACAATTTGGGAATACAATCAACTTCACAATATTGCCAGTGCAAAGGAATAAAATCCAATCGATCTACACCAAAAAATTTGCTACCTTGGGTGTACATGGCTAAGGTCTTATTAGTGTAGGTAGATACCCTACTTCTCTATCTGTCTCTATTACCTGAGATTAAAACAATCAACAAATCATTTTCTTGCAGCCCCTCAACTAATTCCTTGATTTTTACAGCTCCCTCAACAGCCTCTTTGTCAGGAATATTATCCTCAGCTCCTTCAATAAACTGAATTTTCTCACTTTTTCCCCGAAATTCAGGGTATTTTTCGAAAATTCCTTTTGGCACAGTAACTATCGCCCTCTCTAAGTGTTGCCCCAAACTATTCTCCAACTCCACAGCCATACCGAGCACAGCTTTACCGAAACCAACCACATGACAAGGTTTGTTCAATAAGAACTTTTATCAGCCACTACTAGATGGCGGTCGATTAGTTTTACTTGATTTTTAATCAATACTGATGGCTGAACTGATCGAACTGCTTTTAAAAATAGATTTTTTAATATTATAGTGTTGTCACTATTACAATTTGCACTGCAAGTTGTCATAGATTTTATTTTAATGTTTAAACTCGATATTACACCACTGGGAACGTCACAAATGTCACTTTTTAAAAAGACACGGTTTAATGATTTAAAAATTGTCAACATTTCTACTTTTTACACATCAAGCATCTCTCTACGACATGATATTTGTTATCTGACCTAACCTAATGTGTTTAGTATGTATACGGCGTACTTATACTAGATAATTTCGATATTTGAAAACATTTGGTATTCATAAGTTTTTTTATTAATTAAAAGATAATAAATGGGTACATATATATATTAATATTTTATCTAATTAACAATTTAAATTAAACATTAATAAGTGAACAGGGTCTGATTATTTAACAGGACAAAACTAAATAAAAAATAATTGGAAATTCAAGTTAAGACACCAAAGGTGAAACACGGTCATTTAGCTGATAAAAATTGGTATCTAGATCAAAAATGACGAAACATTTTTACCATATTTACAGAAGTTATATTTTTGGTTTGTCCCAGCAAACACTATTTGCCGGCAATGTACATTTTTCATATTGGCATTAATGGTAAAGCATTGGCAATTGGTGGCAATATTATGCCAACATCTTATACGCATTAAAAAGTCAACCCTAAATAAACACTTAATTGCCAATAAAGATACATGCAGGCGAATTGCCGGCAAGCATACAAAAATGGCGGCATACCAATCCTGATTAAATGAAGCACGCGTTTTTGTTGCAGGCAAATAAATATTGGATTTTTAAAGGCAAACCTTCAACGCATATTCATACTTTTTAAACCATATTATTAACATTGGTATTTAACTAACATTCGAGCAATTTTTTTGATATATTTTATTTATAATGGCGGCTAAACAACATTATTTTATGTTTTTTACATAATTTAAAGGAAATGGTCTTTTCCTAACATTTTATTGATACAAATCATGCAAATAAAAATTAAGTCAAACAAAATGTTTATTATGTATTTTTGAGAGAATAAAAATAAAATGATGGTAAAATTAGCAAGGTGATAAATTCAAATTTCCCGCTTAGCCGAAATACAAGGGTTGACAATTTGACAGATGAGGCAACCTTGCTTTTGTTTGGCCGCTTTGTGCAAATGTTTTCTACGTGGTTTTCTAGCTTTTTAGTTTCTTTTTTAAAGAACATAGTTTTTAGTAGACATAAATAAGTGTATTCATTACCTAACTAGTATGTGTTGTGTAATTAATTGGTGATGGCTAGTCAAGAAGGCGTGTTATTCAAGTAGATTGTTAGGAGCTGTAAACATTTTGTTTAAAACCTTTTAAATTCGTAGTTACCTAAAAAATTATATAAAATCAGGGAGTTGCCTTATTAAAAGTTTTAAAGACGTGTTAATAAAAAAAAATTATATATATTTAATAGTTTTTTTTTTGACATTTAACTCCTTTAAAATATTTCTCCCTATGTTTTGGATCTGAAAGTTTAGTATAAGTGTCCCATAAATACTTACTATTTTAAAGTGTTTTCTTTTGATTTACTATCTTTTTTAAATTTTATTACATACTTTTAATTTTTTTTTTTTTGGTTAATTGTTACGGTATAAAAATTTATATTTTGTAATTTTTTTATTGATAAAATTTTCCTGCCTTTTTTCTCATTTTTTCGATTACAAAATTCTAAATATGTTATTTCACTTTTGGGACATTCAACTTATAAAACTTGCAGTACTTATTTAATAATAAATGCCATTATCCTAAACGCATTTTTTTGCCAATAACTTATTAATAATGGATGCCATCATCCTAAACGCACTTTTTGGCATAACTTATTAATGATGGATGCCATCATCCTAAACGCATTTTTCATCATAAATTATTAATGACGCATGCCATTACATTATCTGCAACACGTGGCCTAATAAAGACCAATTGCCCACTTTCGCGTCTTTTTGATACCATTTTGCCAATGTCTTGCCATTAAAGAGTGTTGGCAATGCCAGTAAATTAAATGTACAACGCCGGCAAAAAATGTTATATGGGAAATAATTGGAAATTCAAATTAAGACACCAAAGGTAGGTAAAACACGGTCATTTAGCTGATAAAATTTGGTATCTAGATCAAAAATGACGAAACATTTTTACCATACTTACAGAAGTTATCTATTATATTTTTGGTTTGTGTCTCGGCTAAAGGCAAGCAATTTTGAAAACAAGCCATCCGATTTCATAAAAATATTAGGCATCATCACTGTCTAAAAACCGAAATGAGACAAAGAGTAGTTACCAGCTAACGTTCCGCGTAATCTTATAAAAAGCCACAAAACGTAAGTTCTTGAATATTTACACCTTAACTGAAGACACAACAAACCTAAATTTCCATAATGACAATTACCAAAACACTTAGCACAAACTAATTTTAAAAAATGCAATAATAACGGCCACAGCAGAAAACAAAACTTTACTACTAAATATAATTTTGCACTAAGATAGTTCAAAATTATTCTAATGGGGGCGCTAACAACGTTGCCAGCTCTCCTGATTTTAAAAGCCAGTAGTACGTCTTTTGCAAACACACTATACTAGATCTTCCCGTATTGTGTCCCAATTTTCCTTAAAAATATTTATTTTATGTGGACCGTTTTAAAAATCTTTAGCATAAAGAAGATTAAGGTCAGAAATCCCTTCATAAGCGTGAAAAGGGTAAGATTTTTCTTTTGTTTTTGTAATAATAAATAAAACAAAAACATATGTATATAAATAGAATTTATATATTTAACTAGTTCTATAATCACAGTTTCTAATTTCTAAATTATTAATTTAAAAGAAAAATTACATTTTTTACACCATCTAAATACATTAACAAGGACTTTATAAATTTATAAAAAAAATATTTACAAATTGTATCTTTTTATTTTTAATTTTTAATCAGATATGCAGGATGTCTAGTAACTTAACCGACAATCTTTAAGGAGTAATTTTACAATGAAAATAAGGAAAAATTCTTTATATGAACATTATGTTCTATCGAATTAAATAATAAATAATGAAGCATTTAATATTAGGTGTGTCTTCTGGTGCAAAGGGTGCGTCTCCCAATCTTTGAATGGGTATAAAAGTTATTATAAAAAAAAAGTTCCTTTGAAAATTTTAATACCCCGTAGTTTAAAAACTAAGACGTTTAAGACCTATGTTTATATAAGGTTTTTTATATTTTTTATTATGAAATCATGCCTTAAAGTTTGTCGGTTGAGTTACTGGACACCCTGTATAAAAGTATCATTGATTTTTTTACAAAAATTTTGTATTATACTAAACAATTAAATCGTTTCTCAAATAAATTTGACTGTATTAAAAAAGGGAGAACTGGGCCTCACTTGCCTGCCTCCATTCATACGCCACTGTATACAATAAGGCCGCTTTCAGACAGGCGACTTTTTGCAGTCGAAGTTGACCGCAAAAAGTCGATCGTTTGTGGTTGATTGTCGCTACTTGCAGTTGTCATGTAACAACCATGGAAAAAGCGATTTCTTTTCATACGGGCGTTTTTTCGACTGCAACCGAACTTCAGACGCTGATTGTCGCCGATCTCGTCGATTGACTACACGTTAGTTACAACTACAGTTGTAGTCGAAATTGGCGACAAGACGCCCGTAATTTTGTAGTCAACTTCGACTGCAAAAAGTCGCCCGTCTGAAAGCAGCCTAAGTATCTTTAATTTTAAAATTATCTAGATACAAGTGTAACATAAAGAATGTTTAAATGTTTTTCATTAAACGTTTCTAGCATTATTTTGAAGTCTCTGTAAAATTGGCAACGTTCTTTTGGCAAGTCTTTGTTTTATTTCAAGAGGTGGTCCCTGCGCCCATGGTGGGTCAGCATTTGTCCTCACGTAGTAGATACCTCTTGCTCTACAAATTAAAGCCAAGTTAGTATACACAAAAACACCTAAGAAAGAACATTTTTTTATTATTTGAAAACCTGTACATTTTCTTTTACTAAAACAATAGAGACATTTTGCACCTCTTATTTTGCAATTCCGTTGTGGTTAACGTTATTCTGAGTCTGCGCAGTATCGCAAACATGATCCGTTATCGTTATTAACCATATCGGACTCCTTTAATTACGGATGAATACCGAAGAGCTTATCGTTATCGTTATCGTTATTGTTAAACTGCGTGGTTGTCGGATTGTAGAATTTTTATTATCAATTATTTAAGAAGGTTGACATTTTAATTGACATAATAATTAGCGAAAAATCCATAGCAGTAAGAAAAATAAAATAGTGTAAAGAAATTAAAACGGACTTGCATTTTTAAGGATTTTTTAAATCAGTAATCTATTTACATGTTACAATCTGGCACACTTGCTTTTTATTCTACTATCAAACCTAACCTTACTTATTGTGTTTTGCTTATACTGTATTGTTACATCTAGTTTGAAAAACAAAATCAAGAGAATTATTTGCATATATTTAAATATCAATATATAACTTATGGATAATAAAAGTAAGTACTTATTTTTCGTAAACTTTAAAATTGGTGAACCACAGGTAAAAATAAGGTTATGTGTCGAAAGCGCAGACGCAAGATAAATTTCTTAAAAGAGGCTGCAAAATCTCTGTCTAAAACTGCTGCTGTAATCGTTATGTTTAATAACGATAACCATAAGGAGGCCAAAAACGTCTGTTATTTTAAGAGGTGCAAAATGTCTCTATTATAATTTTCTAACTTACTGATGTGAAACATGTTCTCCCATTAAAACATACTCATGTTCATCAGGGGTACACCAATTAAACATGAAGCTTATTAGTGTTGGGCAAGGATAAGCCCAAAACCCTTTTTTGTAATAATGGACTCTATAAAGTATGGCGTTACTTTGGTGTGGTCACAGGCTAATGTTTCTAAAAAGAAATATATTGCATATCATAAAGCATTCGCTTATCTCAAGTTACGTAAGCAACCGTGTATAATAGCTTTGTTCGCGGGTCTAGTAATGAACCGATTCTGAACCAGAACCGAACTGGTTTAGAATTGTTTTAAAGCGCATGTCTAGTTAGTTATTTATTAGTTCGGAATTTTTATTTACCGCGAACGATTTTCTATACAGCTGAGGATGTATTCTAACCTAGCCTTTTGGTTAGGATTTTTCATGGTTAAATTGGATACTACACAAAAAAAATAAATTCAAACAAAAAGGTAAATTGTTATACTGTCGAAAGCCACTCGAGGTCTCTCGGCGGAAGACGAGGGATTCCCTGCCTCCTCTCGTTTTTAACATAAGTAGGTATGTGTATTTAACTAAAGATAAAATTCAAACAACAAAAAATGGTAAAATCTTGTAATATTGTCTATATATTTTAATCAAATCTTTATTTATTTTATTGCATACATACATTCATATGGAATACAGTTAATAATCCTTTGTTTATTTACGCTCAAAATCACAAAAATATAAAAAAATATTCATCAGGTATATTAACCCGCATAAAAAGTGGCAGAAACAAATAAACTGTAATACAACGATTTATTTCTGTACCACAAAAACAGAAAACAGCTGACCATGTCGACAATGCGCATAAAATTCCGAACTGAACTCTTAGTTCCAACAAAAACCCAGGACTACTAATCAGGTTACGAACCGGTAACGAACTGATTCCATTGTAACCCGCGAACACAGAACTGTTACTAAAAATTCAGGATTTTACTAACCGCGAACGCTGTTTTTTGCACTGCGCATGCGAATAGTCCCAGAACCGGTTCAGAATCGAACCCGCGAACAAAGCTATTATGTTAACTTACGAAAAACTGTTTCACTTCCACAACCAGGCTGACTAGATCCACCATTAATGTAAAAATCTGCGTGTCCATTTGGACCCCATTGACCCAGTATTCCAGCTCCTGTATGTAAAATGTCTACAAAATGAGCGTCGGTCTTATCCAAATCCCGAGAGGTATTTTTACCCATGTAAAAAAATATGGTTGGATCAAGACCTGAAAAGGTTTAAGGAAATAAATATTAATTCAGTTGTCGTTTCTCCAAAAAATATTTTTAAATTTTTTCTGTTATTAACATATTAATATGTTATTGTTGCATCAATTTTAGAGTTGCAGAGCTAAGTGATCTAAGTAATATTACTTTAAATTTCCATATATCAAAAAAACTAATAGAGTAAGAGCCCGTGAGCAGCAGACCATCGTTATTAAGTGTATTTCTTTTACCTTGTAGAAACGTTCTGAACCGTTCTCTGAACTGTCAGTAGTGTCAAGAACGGTTCTACAACATAAAAAAATGTCAAAAAATTGTAAAAGGAACACTTATGGTGTCGTTCCGGACATTTCTGGAGCATAAAAGGAATACAGCAATTTTGTAAAAGCTCGAAGTTTATCAGTGCATGCTTCCAACATAGATAAAAGCGATGAGAGACTATGACGTTTAATTTATGGTGGCTTTGGCAGGTACCAGGTACCAAAGGTGATAAATTGAAACTTAACCTTCTTCATTTTGAAAGAGCTGAATTTTATTTATATTAGTTGTGTACCTAATTAGAATATATTTTTCAGTTGCCAAACAGTTTTGACAGTTCCATTTCTTGGCAGACAAATATTTTGGGGTAGCCCAATGGGCCAGGATTTCCAATATTTCTGTGATATGACAAGATATGACAAAGAGCATTATATAAGATTTGTAGAGTTTTCCACACAACGGCATATCCTTAAAATATTTTGATGTATACGGAGTGTCCCAAAAATAAATCTTACTTCATAGCAATACATTTTTGGGACAATCTGTATACATTTTTAGGACATGCCTATTTTGAAAGCCTACAACTTTTATTTTAGACTTTTTGTCATATTTGTTAAATAATATAATTGGACTCGGACCATCGGGCTACCCCAAAATATTTGCCTGCCAAGAGTTGATTTGTTAAAACTGCCTGGCGACCGACTAAGGAAATATCTTCTAATTAGGTACCCAAGTAACAAATGTATATAAAATTCAGCTTGTACAGTACCTGGTACCTGCTAAAGTCACTATGAGTCACATTTCATAGTTTACCATCGCTTCTACCTATGTTGGGAGCATGCACTGACAAATTTTCAGGTTTTACAATATAACGAAGGTCTGGTTCGTGTCTTATGGTAGCCCAAACAGCAAGGTGACGTCCCTTTTGGTCATTTCTGGTCACATTTGGTCAGCAAAGACGTTATAAGATGACGACAAAATGATGTTAAATTGACCTCCCTAAATCACAGACAAGAGACGTCTCGTTTATGACGTCATAATGACGTCTTTAAGATGACGAAAAATTGACGCATAGAGTTTTTTTTTAAAGCTAAAATGATATGATATTTTTAAAATTGAAATAGGAAAAACTCCTTACTGCTTGCAATTTTCTTGCAAGCAAGTAATGCAAGGTCGCATCTCTCGGAACACATTCCAACCTGAAGATACAGATTTTTACACTAGCCGAAAGTATATCTGTCAAAGCTAATTGCGATCACCAACCGCAGACCGATCACGAACTATTTTGGGTTTGGTACGGTATAGACGATAAAAAGCGAAGATGTTGAATAAACGTAGTAGTTTATTGTCCATTGCGCCATCTATCGGTAGAGTTTTTTCCTATTTCAATTTTGTAAAATTATTAGTCTTATTTTTCTGTCATATGATATTTCGGTTGGGTTTTGACACGAATCATATAATGTCACAAATTTTTTCTGGCGGGTTTTCTAAACGACGACATTAGATTTTTATGAGCTAGTATGACGTCGAAAAGACGTCACTTTAACGACGTCAAAAACACGTCAATTAAATGACGTCATAATTTTGGTCTGATGACGTCCTATGACCAAAAATGACTTAAAAATGACGTCATAATGACGTCAGCTTGCTGCTTGGGAGATTTACACCTGACATTTATTGCATGATGTTTATGCCAGGCAGAAATTCTGGCTAATGAAAACGGTCAAAAATGTATAAAATTTTTATAGTTTACATTAGCCAGAATTTCTGTCTGATATAAATATCATTCAATAAATGACAGATGTAAACCTACCATTAGAGTGTAAGCAAATAATGTAATGCTGAACATATGGGTGGAATATTGGGACTGCCACATAAAACATTTTTATGAACATAAAACAAACTTAGATCATTTAGCTTTGCCAATCTTCAATTTTAATTTATAAAGAAAGTAGTGTAAGAAAGAAACCTAAAATGTACCCGTTATTCTTCCAAGTTTTCCATCTAAAACAGGATCGATGTAGTTGGCTACCAACCCCGAAATATGAGCCCCAACGCTGTATCCAATAAGATGAAGATCATCAGCTCTTACACCTCGGGGATGCTGGGTGAGATACCTTACAAGCTGGGCGATGCATTTGGCACAAAATCTGGGAGCCCACTCCATTTGCTTAAAAAAATAATAAAAATAATGAACTTAGTGGCGGCTATTCAGGTGTAGTAAGTGAAGTGCCACTTTACCAAAAATAAATAATAAAACATAAAAAAAACATATTACTATAATTCAATTCATTTTTCTTATTTCTATTCCTAATTTGTAAAATTCGCCATGGAAAATCTATCATATAAATTAATCGCTGTCGCAAGTCGCTTTCGGCAACGCGACATCGCAATCCGCGATCAGCAAGTGTATTGCAAATATAAAACGGACCGAAGTGTACACCTCATGCGGGGTTTTGTTTACGCTTTGACGCTCCGTTGCCATGACAACGCTATACTTGCTGGCGGCCAGAATCGCGGGTGGAAGTATATTGCTTGGTAAATCGCTAGCTCTAAACAAATAATTTTGTGCAAATAATATAGGTTTTGGTCGTTTTTTTCGTTTTCACGTATTATTTCGATTGTTTCCGTTTGAGTATTATTCGCGACAGTGATTTTTCACAGGAAGAAATTAAAGGACAGTACAGAGCACTTTTCTATAAAATATTAGATCATATTTGATGGAAATAGAAGTAAGATTCGAAGATTGTTACAAACTACAATTTTTTTGTCTTGCTGATACTGCAAAGTTTGGCCAGTACAACCAAACTTTTCCCACTGATTCTTTTCAAAATTTATTTGAGATATATGCCGAATCATTTCCAAAAAATCAACGGCTCAAAAATGAACTTGGCCTAATATTTGCTAATGGAAGTTATAGAAATATGTCATTGCAGCAGTTAGTGAAACAGGTTGGCGCAAATAAAGACATTTTTGCCAAGGGGTATAAACTTTTTCGCTAATTTTAACGATACCGTCGACAAGCGTGTCAGTGGAACGGAGTTTTTCTTATCTTAAGCATTAAAAACTTTCTTAAGAAACAGTATATCTCAAGATAGACTTTTACCTTTGGCCAATATTTCAATTTAAAAGGAGCTTCTACAGGAACTGATAAAAACTCAACCATTTTATGAAGATATAATTGATAAATTTGCTGCATTAAAAAATAGGATTGATTTGGTGTATAAAATTTAGCTAAGTTTAGATATTAAGACTTTTTACTTGGACTTTTGTTAGTTGAGTATTTTCAATTTTGCTTAAATGGTCAATGCGCTTTTGTCCCTTCCTGCACTACACCTGTTTATAGACCCGCGAGCCGCCACTGAAAGAACTGTCTAAAAAAAAACAAAATTTAAGGTACTTTTTTTTTGTAACAGCTTATGCCTAAGTACCAGAGTACCGTGGGTGCCGAGCTGTTAGATGTTTAATCTATCTTTTCCCTTGTTCTGTCGACGTTGTCGAAGCACTAAAGTATGCAGTTTTTGCATTTCACAGCACTTTTTAGACAACGTGTTAGTGTTTCGTCTGTATTTTTAAATGACTACTACCCGTAAATGTATCCCTGAATTAGGATTAAACTTCTGGGTTCAAGTTCAGTGTGCTACCGGATAGTCTATAAAACTTAAAGTCTAAGTGCGAATAGACGAAATTATTTAAAAGAAAACCAATGGAATAAGAGTATTAGAAAGTTGTTTTTATTGAAAAACCCACTTATATCCGACAGTAATCCAATAATTTGTTTGTTTTTGCCTAAAATATTATTTCAAAGAAGTGAAGGCATATTTACATTATAAATATTAAATTAACTGTTTTTATATTCTTGTTTTTTCTTATTATCTAACACACCTCTATAAAACAACATACCTACCTATCGATCTACTACTTTTTATCTGTCAAGTTCAAATTCATTTCCTTATTGATCTAGCTTTAGGCTAATTCTTAATTTAAACTTTAATCCTATATAATTATGTTGGTCGTTCTTACCGCGAAGGCATAACTTTTTCCCAAGTTTTAGTCCAAATGTTTGTTTAAAATAAAGTTGGCTGTGACATAGCAGCAATTGATATTTTTATTAAGAAAATAACAACGACCATTTATTGATTACTAGTTTTTAGTCAGTTTAAAAGAAATTTCAATGATTTTAAATAAAAATCCTTCTTCAACAACAAGATGATATAATACTGGTAGGATGTAAAAAAAATGGTTTACTTTAGTCTAGAGTTAATCCTGAAAAATATTCCAGGAGCAACCATCTGATAACCTTAATAGTTGCTTTGAAAAATTTGACACAGTGATTATGGATAATGGAAGAAACGAGTTATACGTCACAGAATGTCGTCATAACTGACCAGAGGCGTTATTAGGATTGTTTAAAAATACAAGTTTTATCATTACCACATTCAGCTGAAATAAGTGTTATTGGAAGTAACATTATAAGCAACAAATGATTTTTTTTTCTGTGAATTTTAAAAATAGTGGCATATAATACAAAATCTCTTAATTGTGCGCTTTTTTCCAACAAATTTACATTTTGCAATAACGACTTAGTAAATATCACAGCCTACTTACATTTAAATAGACATTTGAGATAAAAATATGTTAAAACGGAATTTACTTAAAAAGTATAAAAGATAGGTATAGGCAACCTACACCATTTGAAAGAGCATTTGGTTTGTCATCATGTGGTGTAAAGAAATACAGGGTGTTCCATTTAAAATAAGAGAGATATTGCTATTCGACTTTCTAAAAAATTTAAATTATTTTTTAATCACCCTGTATAATCTATGATCTCGATATGACCTACGTATGATAAGGCAGACTTTTCCTAATCTTGTAACAAATTTTAAAGTTTAAGGAGTTTATATTGTTAAAATAAAATTAATTTAATTGCACCCCTGCATTTTGAAAAAAACAAATATCACAAAAACGAATAAAATTAGACACTTGCTACTATTAACAAACCAAAATTATTTTTTATGTAGAATCTAAAACCGTCATAAAATATAGGGTGTTACATTAAAAAATATAACTTTGATACGTCACACTTTTTTGAGACACCCTGTATAGAGTAAAATAATTTTATACTGTGGCCTTATCCGACCTGTATATGTTTCAGTATTTACTTTTTTTAAAACCCCATGGTTATCCAGCTACAGACCGTGTCGAATATACCTTTAAGCATCTCAGACCAAGCAAAATTTTTATATGGAGAATAATTTTTTTGCGAAATAATAAAAGAAAAATACAGGTATAGTTAAGTCTATCGGTTGACACACTGTATATTTTGGGATTTGCAAAACACAAAAATCTTTTGGTAAGCAACTTCCAGAGAAAACCTAAGTTTCAAACGCAAAACCTCTATCTGTTTACTTTTCATGAATTTGATGTTTTTTGTTTAATCACAAAATTTGCAAAAATATCTACTTTTTCTAAGAATTTAAGACAATTAAAAGTTTAGCAAAAAAATTAATGTAAGAAAACAAATGGCTATAGTTTTTAAAAAAATAAAGATAATTTTGCAATATTTGGAATTGGTCAATCAAATTTTATTGAATTTACAACGAAACATAAATAGAGGATTCGCTTTTTTTTAATCTTTGGACAATCCACGAAGGCTGAAAGCCTAAATACTAACGAACCGTGGGTGTCTTAAGCAGGGTAAGAGGAAGTTTGTTAACACGGGACCTAAATACTTGAAGATTTGGGGGAAGGAAAAACATCCGCTGGCAGTAGGTTCCACAGTCTAGAAACTCTAAGGATAAAAGAACGAACGAAATGGGAAGTTCTGGGCCTCTCCAATTGAACTGTATAGGGATGCATACGCGCGGTACCACGAGTTTCTCTGTTGGGAGCTGCAAGAGGAGGGACTATACTGGATAATTCGTCGGAGCAGAAGCCGTAAAAGTATCTATAGAAGAGCGATAGATCTCCCACAGCTCGACGATGAGCAAGAGAACTTGAAACTTAATTTTTTTTCTGAAGGGATGGGGGAAGTTGCCCAAGAAATCAACTTTTTACAACATTCAAAATTTTCTATAGCATCTGGTATATATGGTATGATAACATTTAAGATAAAAAAATGATATTTCCAGCTACGTGTTAAGTAATTAAAAAAACGACAACTAAGCTAAAGGGTATTTTTTACAAAAGAAATCTAGCCTTTCAGTAACTATTATTTTGTGAATAACACGTACCTTTGTTGCCGTATTTTTTTTATGACATGTATGTAGCAAATTTTCATTGTTAAATCATTTTTATACTATTAAAGCAAACAAACTCAACTTGACACAAAAATATTTAAAAAAGGATATTGCATTATCCCAAATATACGTTTAAGTGAAATCGCATGTAACATATCATAATTATCAGAGAAAAAATTGGCAAATGACTTCCGCGGTCATCAATATATCAGCAGAAAGAAATATTGCAAGAGTGCAATAAAATGACGAGTCGATGTTGCAACACATGAAAATAATTTGTCACTTTGTACAATAGAAAGTTTCGATAGGTTCTTTATTTTAAACAGTTTTTTTATTTGGGTTAAAATAGATGCGACACGTCCATGTATAACTGACCTCCTTTTAATGAATGAAGACGCCGGAAATTTTTCCTGTGTCTCCAATATTAATGGTTTTAAATTTGACAAATTTAACGTGGTTAAACCAACCTTTGGTATAGAAGGAACAGTTTAAAAATGTAAATTCGGTGCTCTTTGATAAGAAAAAAAATCATAAAAAGTTTAAAGCAAATAAATCGGCATGCTTGTCTTCGCGGCCGTCTTTGCTATATTTCTTTTATGATATGCCGGTTGTTGCAGCTGGTCATCGCACTATGGGATAGAAGTTAATTTTTTGGTCAAAATTCTGAAACTTACCAATCTAACTTAAAATAAGGTGCTTTTTACTGGAAAAATATTATAAATTATTACAAATGCTTTTTGGAATCCTAAAACTTATTATATGTTATTATAAATTTACACCTCCCTTAACATTATTATTTTTTATTGTACAAAATAAACTAAAATGTCAGCTTGTTTGGTTAATTCGGTAGTATTCTAATTAGTAATCCGATGATTATTATCTCATATGATCTACAGGGTACAACAATAGGTATGATTTTTTTAAATGGAATATCCTGAATATTATATCACCACCAAAAAAATCTTTTAAAATGCTTTAAAAATATACTACATTTGATGTGTCTATCTCAATTAGTTTCGGAAATATGACCATCCAAATCTGAAAAATAATTTTAAAGTATTCTTAGAAGCGTAATAGAGATACATCTTCCTAACTTTTTTATTTTTTAACGTATAAAATAAATAAAAAACACTGTTTTGTTGGGTAGATTCTGTAGAATCCATATCTTTCATCAGAATGCTTTTATCAGTATATACAGTGTAGGACAAAACATATTAAATTTTAAAATGGAAAACCTTGTAAGTTATAAAAATCTTGTATCTGTCCTTACACTCAGAAGTAGCAAAAAGTAAGAAGGCAATTGTAAGTACAAAAACTGATAAAGAAAAAGGTAAAAAAATCTTTGACAAAAGTAGCGAGACTTCGCTGAAACTGCATCGGAAACACAACAATAGCTCTTATTATTTAAACTCTTTTACTTTTTTAGTAAAGAAGGCTAATAATAAACTAAGTAGATTAAATGTTGTATATTTATGTTTACTTAAAATATATTTTCAAGTTTCTTATTGCCCCAATAGAAGTCGTCATATCCTTTTATAATTTCGCGTACATGTAGTTTGGAGTATCTACTTTGAAATAGACAGCATGAGCCATTAAAATTTCAAAATTGCTTTTTGGCCAAAATAATGGATTTCTATCCCATAGTGTATCGGCGCGTCGCTGTAAAGGATAGCGGCGCCTTTGTATAAAATAGTCCGATTGCAGGCGGCCTTTTTTATGTTTTTTTTGTATTATTTTCAAAGGGTACCGCATTTGCGCTTTTAAAATGTTCTTACTATACATCTCGGACAATGGTTTAAAAACAATATAGTTATCATTGTCGGGCAGGCATATGCATTAAGCTCATTAAAAACTTTGTTTCAGTCATTTTTTGTAAAATTTTAACATAAATGTCAATGGCAAGTGAAATTTTTTATATCCGATGTAAACTAAAGTACATATTAACCCCTTAAAAATAAAAATCATAATCATAACCTAAAAGCTTATTGTGGTGTGACGCAACGGTTTGAAAACCTACATTTTCTTGATTCTAATAATTATATTGTCATTTTCGAATAAGGTTTGAACCACTCCGACGAATAAAATTTTTATTTAGAATAAGTTTTTTTCTAAATATTAATAACAAAAATAATAAAGGTATTGTTAAGTCCATCCGTGAACACACTGTATAACTTAATCAGTAGCCGCTTGTAAATGGGCATAAGTAGACACAGTAAGACTATACTCTTGTGTATTCCCATTAAGAGGAGGCTCTCTGTGTGTTATTATTATACCACATCAATTCTCTGCTTTCATATCGCGCAGTCCTGGTACTAGACCACTGAATCCACACATCCAACACTACTCAAAAATTCGCCTGTAGTCACTCAAGGCATGGCAAGCGATAATCGCAACAAATCGTTGGTTACCATGATAACACGACGCGGGTTGATTTGGGACTCTAACACGTTCGCCAATGAGTAGAGCTAGTTATTTAATTTTAGAAAATGAGAGTTTGTGAACTTCAAACCCTTGTGTTTAAATTTCTTAAGGGATTTTTTCAGAAAAAATTGTCTGACACGTACGATCGATATCTAAATTTTCAACGATTTTTTTCCTTTCTACTATTCATTAATACTACTTACACTAAGACATGGCTCCTTGACCAAAGTCCCATAATCCACAATAATAATGTTATAGTTTCCCCTGTAAAAGTAAGCGTCCCTCATGTCCGTACTAGGAGACAAGTTCCTTCCCCCTCCAAAACCATGAACAACTACTTTCGTAGGATATCTTCTGTTAAATTGACTGTTATAGAGGGACTCTTCTTTGGTGGTGTCTAGTAAGTCTGGGTTTTCTTGGGTTCTCCTAAAATGTATTTATTTATATTTGAAAGAACTTGTCTTAACATAATTTTCTAGGCATGGTAAAAGAGCTTAATTTTTCAAAACTTCACCATCCGGTATTTTAAAAATTAAGGAAGTTAGGACATAGACTTTGGGCACTTTAAATTGAGAAAAATACCTAGTAAGTAAGTTTTTAAGCCAATGTAATACATTTTTGGGTCAGGTTTTTATCTCATTTAAGGGTTTACACCCTATAGATCGCCATTCTGTATCCTGTATAGCATAGGCCATACAGGAAGTGATTTTTTAAATCTAGATATCTCAAAAACGACTGTTCAAATCAAATTTTGCCACGTATACCCTTTTTAAATAAAGGATGCTGAAGAATAAGAATTTTCATCTTAAAATTCATAACAAACCCAGCAAACACTATTTGCCGGCAATGTACATTTTTCATATTGGCATTGATGGTAAAGCATTGGCAATGGGTGGCAATATTATGCCAACATCTTATACGCATTAAAAAGTCAACCCTAAACAAACACTTAATTGCCAATAAATTTTACATGCAGGTGAATTGCCGGCAAGCATACAAAAATGGCGGCATACCAATCCTGATTAAATAAAGCATGCCTTTTTGTTGCAGGCAAATAAATATTGAATTTTTGAAGGCAAACCTTCAACGCATATTCATACTTTTTAAACCATATTATTAACATTGGTATTTAACTAACATTAGAGCAATTTTTTTGATCTATTTTATTTATAATGGCAGCTAAACAACATTATTTTATGTTTTTTTACATACTTTAAAGGAAATGGCCTTTTCATAACATTTTATTGTTACAAATCATGCAAATAAAAATTAAGTCAAACAAAATGTATATTATGTATTTTTGAGAGAATAAAAATAAAATGATGGTAAAATTAGCTAGGTTAATTTCGACCGAAGGTGACCGCTTTGTGCATTTGTTTTCTACGTGGTTTTCTAGGTTTTTGGTTTCTTTTCTAAAGAAAAGAGTTTTTTAATAGACATAATTAAATGTATTCATTACCTAATAAGTGTGTGTTGTGTGATTAATTGGTGATGGCTAGTCGAGAAGGCAAGATATTCAAGTAGACTGTTAGGAGCTGTAAACATTTTGTTTAAAACTTTAATAAAAGTTTTAAAGACGTGTTAATAAAAGATATTATATATATTTAATAGTTTTTTTGACATACCGATAGATGGCGTAATGGACAATAAACTACTACGTTTCTGCAATATCTTCGCTTTGTATCGCCTAAACCGTACCCATTAGACAAAAATAATTCCAGAGCGGTCTGCGGTAGGTGATCTCACTTAGCTTTGAAAAAAATATCTTCGGCTAGTGTAAAAATCTGCATCTCCAAGTTGGACAGTGTTCCGAGAGATGCTACTTTGCATTGCAAGGAAATGGCATGCAGTAAGGAGTTTTTTTCTATTTTAATTTTCATATAAAATATCGCATCATTTTAGCTTTTAAAAAAAGTATATGCGACAATTTTTGTCAATAAGACGTCAGCTTACTGCTTGGGAGTATCTGCATTTGCCCACTTTCGTGTCTTTTTGTTATCTTTTTGCCAATAACTTATTAATGATGGATGCCATCATCCTAAATGTATTTTTTTATCATAACTTATTAATGACGGATGCCATCACATCATCTGCAACACGTGCCCTAATAACGGCCAATTGCCCACTTTCGCGTCTTTTTGATACCTTTTTGCCAATGCCTTGCCATTAAAGAGTGTTGGCAATGCCAGTAAATTAAATGTACAACGCCGGCAAAAAATGTTATATGGGAAGTGGCTCAAAAAGTAATTTTGTTTTAAATGTGTCCATGATAACGCAGATGCCGCTCTAGAGTTTACAAAAAAGAAGAGTAGATTCTAATTTTTACCCTGCTAAACCCCCTCAGCTAAATGTTATGACAGTTTAAGGGGGTATTCTGGTCTAGAGCCCTACTTTTTGGGTATTTTTCAAACTAGGATATAAAAAAATTAAAAACATTTTTACTATCCATTTTTTTATATAATATTTATTGATATTTATAGTATGTGAAAAAATTAAAAAAAAAAAAAAAAGTCAAAAATTCAATTAGTGACAGGTCGGTGAAGTAGGGGTTCCTTGTCAAACAGTGCTCCCTGGTTGACATGATTCCAACCCTTGTAGTGATCTAAATCGAACAAACAAAAAAATTCTTAATTAGTAAAGATGTCGCTACATCTTGACCTTCGGCCGAAAAAAAAAAACAAAATTCACAAAATGGCGTCTACTTGAAAAAAAAATTTTTTTACCCCTGTTTTTCGACCTTTACGAATTTTTTAAAAATACTTAAAATTAAAATTTTTCAAAATCTTTTGGTCAAGTGATAAAGAGATGTATGAAAAAGATTCTCACCAAATTTCAAAGGAATCGGTCCGATAGAACTTCAGATATCGTGTCAACCACCTCAACAAAAGGAGTTTTGAGAAAAACGCGTTTGAAGTTTGAGAAAGATTGAAAAATATATAAGTAATAATTTGTAAATTATACTATAGAGATCGACACTTCTAGGTATATTTTGTGTGGACAGTTCCAGGTATATTGGGTACGTACTGGTAGTCAGGTATATATAAAAACTTAAAAGGGTATATAACGAGCTCAAGTCGGATACAAAAGAATTCCTGGAAAACATCTGCCATTCATTGTGTGATCACTTCCATAATTCGAATTTTGAAAAATCCTTTTAAGAGCATATTTTTGAAAGTCTAAGCTTTGAAAATATGCCAAAAAAAAAAATTGATTTTTTCAATTTTCTAGACCAGAATACCCCCTTAACAATTATTAACAAAATTATTTATTAAATAATAAAACCAGATAAAATTTTTGACACCATGTATCTCCGAAATTATCCACTTTAAGATTGAGGCATGTTGGGTTAAATCGTCTTATTTTTATCTAGGAAATTCTGGTAGGATTTTTTCCATACTCTGTTAGAGCTTCCATTTTTTACTAGGTATATAAAAACACTAAATTAAAATAAAAAGAAATTAAAATACCTATTTTAACTTATTTTCTCATACAAAGAGAAGACGAAAAATGTTTTTTATGAAAGGAGCACTAATTAGAATGTAAAAATAATCACAAAAGCATTAAAAAATATCTAAAACTATACAAAATAGAAAATTAGAATTTTTAGAAATATTATTTTTATTTCTTATTAGGTACCTATCTTTAAAAATATGGTTATTAAAGTTCAAAAATTTTGCAGAAAAATATTTAAAGTCTGTAGTTCATTGTCTAATTAAACTTTATTGAGAAACAAAAAAAACTAAATTAAAAAAAGGCAAAATACATCTGACCTTATGTAGAAGTTGTTGAGTTCCAGTTCCGACGGCAAACACTTTCACGCACAAAAGGCTGCTGGAGAAATTCACTTTAATTTGTCTTTAAATCACACTTTTAACGGATTGTTTTAATTTAAGAAGTTTTTTGAATAGAGTCACTTTTATTTTGAGAGGTTTGTAGTCACAGTTTAGTATTGAGACGAGGCAGGTTGAAAGTTTATTTTTTCACTTATGTTTGAAGAAACATTTTGCTAATTTTTGCAAAAAATATTCGAGGTTTAAAGAATCAGGACTGTTGGAAATTTTTCTGGCTGGTTTTTTACAGCATATCCGGCTCGAATTAGGACCAAAAATGTAGGAGCTTTTCTTTTCCCCATACATCCAAATAAAAGAGTTTTTGTGGACTGTATTATGGTTTAATTAACTGATTTAGACTTTACACTATTTACAATATTTACAAGTGTTTTAGAATTACTAAAAGCATCCTGCTACGTTTATTAGCACAGTTCAGTGTCGATGTTCCTTGACACTTTTTTACATCACTTTACTTATTACCTATTACGAATTAAGGTATTTGTCACTGAATTAGAATTTTCAGATCACTGAGAAAAAGTATTCATAAGAGAAATACTAAGTTAGAATTATTTTGAATAAGAGAGATAACTAACTTGAATGTAGAATTTGTGAGTATTTGAATAAGGAAAGTTTTATTTTCCTGAGAGAGAATTGCAATTATTTGCGAGAGAATAAGAATGTTTGAAAGCGCCTTTGCGCGAGAGATGAGTCGTCCGAAAATTGACGAGAGTGACTTTTCGCGAGAGATGCGTAGTCGATGAAACTTGCAGTGCGACTGACTTACTCTTTTGGGGGAACCGAATGAGTCCGCCCTCTATGCGCTAGACCGAAAGCATGTGATATGCCCGCCAATAGAGACTGCGCTCTCCATCGGGCTGTGAGACACCTTCTTACGCGCCATTGGCGCGGCGCATCAGCCATATTTAAGTAGGAGTGATCATTTTACTTGGAGATCGGAAAAATACAAAGAGAATTCTGAGAACTTTGATGTTTTTACAAACGGCGTTTTACAAAGAAAACCGATAAAGATTAAATCTAAAAATAGAACAGAATTGTGTTCGGAGAAAATAAATTATTTGGTTAATTTCTTTGAAAGAAATTATGCTCGTTCCCGAACAA
>JACEGR010006803.1:0-56655 GCA_014170235.1 Listronotus bonariensis | reverse complement strand
TGTTATTTATGATACATTGTTTAAAAATTTAAAAAATGTTTACTTTTTAAGTAAGTAATAGCACTAAATTATGACCGCTTTCTGATTCTCCTGAACAAAGTTGCTTTTGAATTGTGAACCTTTCTCTTTCGGAGAAGCAATGTATTATAATATTTTTAAAAGATGTACCATAAGTATTCCTTCCAATATTTAAAAAAAAAACCCTATAATTAACTTTCTGAAAAATTGAGCTATACGTTGTATTTTTTTACGACAAATTTTAATATAATCTATATATATATATATATACATAACTTTTGAATCATTTTAAAAACAAATTTGCCTAACCCTAACCTATTGTTTATTTGGTATCTGTAATTAAGAATTTTACTCCCTTCCTGACGACCAATCGATCCTGAATATTTTTTCTGCTTCAACTACCTCAATAAGAGCATCAAACCAAAGGGATTTATTGGCAGAATAGAGCGCACTCTAAAAAAATTAAAATTCAAAGATGGCCGCCCCCTACAAAAATGGCGATTAACATATTTTTGATAACTACCCGAATATAAAATAATTGATTAGTTTTGGTTAGTTAAAGTGATGTATAAAATAATTTTAATAGAATATAAAATACCAACTGACAACAAAACTTAAAACTAGAAAATGCTAAAAAAATAATTCGGTAAGTACTAGCTAGATACAAGATCGCACAAATCTTTCCATTAATTTGGTATATTGATTGGACAAATAATAAAATCGTTGGCCACTTAAAATTTCTATCATAATTTTTACTTTAGATATGCTACGCCCAACGGTTTTATTATTTGTCTGATCAATACCGTAGAGTAATGTGCAGATTGGTGCGATCTGATAGCTAGACTTACCGAAATTATATTTTGAATGAAAGATTGAATTTGTGTGGTTTTTCATTTAAAATAGGTAAGTTATTTGTATTTTAAAGTAGACAATATATGGTCAAACATGTTTTTTAAAAATTCTTATATTTCTTTGTAAACCCTATTTAATATTTTACTCATTAGTTTTAACCCATTTTTTTTATTTGTTCAACTAAGCAGTATAGCTTAATATACATATATATTATCTTGACAAGCTACGTACATATTTATCTCCAGCAAACTTGATAGTTTGGTTCTAAAACATAACACTAAACCAGTATGCTTTCATGCGGCAAAGTGTAAACTGTACCTCGCAAACAGAACAGTCTTAAAGCCAATGATGTAACAGCTTGTATTGAGGAACGTGCTTGGAAAATCAGTCATAAATAACCTCGAACTAAGACAAAAATATTTAGATATGTGTAGGGTTATTCACAGTTTATATTTGTATTTAAAAACCATAACAACATAATATATTATTGCAACTTCAAATTTAGAGAAGTAATGTTAAAAGACAATCACTTAGTGATAAAAATGGCTTTAATACCTGCCATAGATAATTCATTTGTCGACAAATCTTTTAAAGTCGGAAAAAAAATGAAAGCGAACTTCAAAGTATTTTTTTTATTTTCCTGTAATTAAATAAATATATAAACCGTTAAAATTCTACATATTAAAAACATAGAATACAGGAGTTATAAATATTCTTTAAAATAAGCACAATCGATTAGAAAAGCCATGTTTGATTACTTTAATAAAAAGAACTGCCACGATCAAAAATTGCTTCTAAAACAAATCCGGGTCTGACCCAGTATTAAGGTCGGGCCTCACATAACCGCAACGAGCCCGTGGCCGTGCGTTTCCCTGGTAAAATGCAGGGGATGCCGACCGTGCAAAAATTTTGCATTTAATCAAACTGCAGTAATATAAGTCAAATATACCACGCTTTAAAAAGAGCATAAGTTTATTTGAACTTTCTTCGTAAAATCATCTAACATTGCTTTTCTTAAAAAAATCAAATGTGTAATTCATGATTTTTGAAACACCCTGTATGTTTTTTATTTTAAAAATTCTACCATGTAGAAAAATGGGATCGCATGTTTCAAATTAATTAATAAATACCCTAAAATAACCCGAATAACCAATTATTATGGCGACAAATTGATGCCCGGGAAGTTAAAGGAAGCATTCTAAAATAATATAACTACGACATTAATAACTTTTTTAAAAATTGTAAAAACCATTGAATTCTTAAATACAGAATATGTGGTGCTTACGGACTTTATTATTTAGCAAAAAAAGCAAAAAAGTTATTATTTAGCAAAATAAAATTTTATTACATTTGCGACGCTACTGACACGTTAATATTTAGTATTTAAAGGATACTAATGAACTTTTAAAATTATTTTAAAAAAATCAACTTTGTAATAAACTGTTAAGTAGAGGGAGGACAATATTAAAAAATCAATTAAAAAAAAAAGATAATATCTTGAAAAATAAGGCAGATATCAATACTCTAAGAAAGCTGCTTTTTATGGTCTTCTGAATAACACTATATAATTAAAAACCAAATATATTTTTTTGTCTAATGTCGCTCTTGGCAAATCTTTTGGCAAAAATTGGACTTAGCAGCAGTTAAGTATACTGGAAAGGGTTGTGACAAAAAAACGAATATAACACAAAAAGATTGGCAAGCTGTCACTATATTTTAACAGCTAATGATCAGTTTAGTGATGTTTAGAATGTGTACAATTTGTTTCTGCATTGCTTTAAAATGTAATATTTGTTGAAAGATGTAATCCCAAATGTGTTTTAATAGTTATAATACAAATTGCATTGTAGCCAAACACGAATAGATGGCAAAAAGTTTGTTCTGCTTATGGGTAGGGAGTAAGATTTTAGGTTGTAATAGGAAATTCTATAAAATAATAATATTCTTGAATTAGTCCACGATAACGACGAATGGAACTGTAGCATCGCAATATATTCACTATAGGAATTGATGTTTGCCGTTTTGTATTATTGTATAATATAACCGTCCTTATTTCAGAATCCTTGTAACCGAATTTTTTATTTAATTATGGTAAATACTTTTTTCTGATCATCTGAAACTTTTGCCATTATATTTTTAAGATAACATGTACTTCCAAATCGATTTCCTGTCCATTTTTGCTAAAAAAGTAAAGATATGGCTTAATTTAAAATTTGGACAAAAATAAGCCACAAGAAGCCCCGACCTCACGTTAGCGGATATGTATTTGTGGAGCTGCTTTAAACAATAGGTTTATGCAAACCACAAACAAATAATGAAGATATTTTGAAACAAAGAATTATATAAGCTGAAGAAGCAATTCCCTAAAGGAAATGCGAGGCAGTGCTCAACTAGAAAAATTATTTTTTATTGTGGAACAGTATTTGAATAATTAGTTAAATAATTTGTTGTTAAGCTTAGGCTCTTTGATTTGGGTCGATTTAGGAATTGTATGTTATTAAATATTATAAGTTTGGTTGACACTGTTAAAATTTATTTTTAAAGTACCTATTTAAAAGTAATATTTAATAGGTATATAAAATCAAAGGTATACCTACGACATTTTTAGTGACATGCACATTTAAACGGAAAAATGATTAATATCTAAACCTGAATACGAATATGCTAAAAGATATAATAGTTCTAAATAATTTTCTTTAGTAGCATCTTTTGAATTCTTTAAAATAAGAGTACTTTATTCTTGTAAAAACATATATTTTTAAGTGTGTCTTAAACCCTGTCTACAACTTTTAACTTTTTCCATTGACCATCGTATTCTTTTGGCAAGCAAAACTTTTTATAAAGAATGACTTTTCTTTGAAAAATTAAAATTTTGGTCTGTTTGTCCTCTTGTTTACCCCATTGCCGCACATACTGGATAAAAACATTATTCTATGTTTTATTGTGTTTTTAATAAATGTAGTATTTTATTATTTTCTAGTTAAATTAAATTTAAAAACAAAACTTGTAAAGTTACTTTTAAAATTGGTTAAATTTATTTTTTATGTACTGTATATTTTACGGTTATAATATTCTCTTTTATAAATTATTTAAATAAAAAACATCCTTAAGCTTAAAAAGTATCCAAGTACTGGATCAAAACATCGCTGAACAAGTAAAATGTCGTTTTATTTTGCGTGCTCGCTCCCACTACCTATTCTTTCTTCGAACTGTAGTTTACCATATTCCTTTTATTTTGTTTAAATTATGAACCTATTTGTTTTTGGTATTCAGAGCACGGACTAAGGTATAAAGTATAAAACTATTAAATTTTATTTAGCAATAACTTACCAGGTCGTTTAAATTTCCTCGCAACTTAACAAAACTTTCCTGGTAATATAGTTTTAAAATATTTTGACCTCATCAAACTAAATTTATCGGAAAATGTTATTTATGATTCATTGTTTAAAATTTAAAAATATTACTTTTTAAAGTAATAGCTAAATTATGACCGCTTTCTGATTCTCCTGAACAAGTTGCTTTTGAATTGTGAACCTTTTCTTTCGGAGAAGCAATGTATTATAATATTTTTAAAAGATGTACCATAAGTATTCCAATATTTAAAAAAAAAAAAAACCCTATAATTAACTTTTGAAAAATTGAGCTATACGTTATATTTTTTTACGACAAATTTTAATATAATCTATATATATATATATATACATAACTTTTGAATCATTTTTAAACAAATTTACCTAACCTAACCTATTGTTTATTTGGTATCTGTAATTAGAATTTTACTCCCTTCCTGACGACCAATCGATCTGAATATTTTTTCTACTTCAACTACCTCAATAAGAGTATCAAATTAAAGGGATTTATTGGCAGAATAGAGCGCACTCTAAAAAAATTAAAATTCAAAGATGGCCGCCCCTACAAAATGGCGATTAACATATTTTTGATAACTACCCGAATATAAAATAATTGATTAGTTTTGGTTAGTTAAAGTGATGTATAAAATAATTTTAATAGAATATAAAATACCAACTGACAACAAAACTTAAAACTAGAAAATGCTAAAAAAATAATTCGGTAAGTACTAGCTAGATACAAGATCGCACAAATCTTTCCATTAATTTGGTATATTGATTGGACAAATAATAAAATCGTTGGCCACTTAAAATTTCTATCATAATTTTTACTTTAGATATGCTACGCCCAACGGTTTTATTATTTGTCTGATCAATACCGTAGAGTAATGTGCAGATTGGTGCGATCTGATAGCTAGGACTTACCGAAATTATATTTTGAATGAAAGATTGAATTTGTGTGGTTTTTCATTTAAAATAGGTAAGTTATTTGTATTTTAAAGTAGACAATATATGGTCAAACATGCTTTTTAAAAATTCTTATATTTCTTTGTAAACCCTATTTAATATTTTACTCATTAGTTTTAACCCATTTTTTTTATTTGTTCAACTAAGCAGTATAGCTTAATATACATATATATTATCTTGACAAGCTACGTACATATTTATCTCCAGCAAACTTGATAGTTTGGTTCTAAAACATAACACTAAACCAGTATGCTTTCATGCGGCAAAGTGTAAACTGTACTCCGCAAACAGAACAGTCTTAAAGCCAATGATGTAACAGCTTGTATTGAGGAACGTGCTTGGAAAATCAGTATAAATAACCTCGAACTAAGACAAAAATATTTAGATATGTGTAGGGTTATTCACAGTTTATATTTGTATTTAAAAACCATAACAACATAATATATTATTGCAACTTCAAATTTAGAGAAGTAATGTTAAAAGACAATCACTTAGTGATAAAAATGGCTTTAATACCTGCCATAGATAATTCATTTGTCGACAAATCTTTTAAAGTCGGAAAAAAAATGAAAGCGAACTTCAAATATTTTTTTTATTTTCCTGTAATTAAATAAATATATAAACCGTTAAAATTCTACATATTAAAAACATAGAATACAGGAGTTATAAATA
Organism: Listronotus bonariensis; assembly: GCA_014170235.1. NCBI lineage: Eukaryota > Metazoa > Arthropoda > Insecta > Coleoptera > Curculionidae > Listronotus > Listronotus bonariensis. The sequence goes on along the minus strand of JACEGR010006803.1, from coordinate 50,797 downwards.
TTCTTTAAAATAAGCACAATCGATTAGAAAAGCCATGTTTGATTACTTTAATAAAAAGAACTGCCACGATCAAAAATTGCTTCTAAAACAAATCCGGGTCTGACCCAGTATTAAGGTCGGGCCTCACATAACCGCAACGAGCCCGTGGCCGTGCGTTTCCCTGGTAAAATGCAGGGGATGCCGACCGTGCAAAAATTTTGCATTTAATCAAACTGCAGTAATATAAGTCAAATATACCACGCTTTAAAAAGAGCATAAGTTTATTTGAACTTTCTTCGTAAAATCATCTAACATTGCTTTTCTTAAAAAAATCAAATGTGTAATTCATGATTTTTGAAACACCCTGTATGTTTTTTATTTTAAAAATTCTACCATGTAGAAAAATGGGATCGCATGTTTCAAATTAATTAATAAATACCCTAAAATAACCCGAATAACCAATTATTATGGCGACAAATTGATGCCCGGGAAGTTAAAGGAAGCATTCTAAAATAATATAACTACGACATTAATAACTTTTTTAAAAATTGTAAAAACCATTGAATTCTTAAATACAGAATATGTGGTGCTTACGGACTTTATTATTTAGCAAAAAAAGCAAAAAAGTTATTATTTAGCAAAATAAAATTTTATTACATTTGCGACGCTACTGACACGTTAATATTTAGTATTTAAAGGATACTAATGAACTTTTAAAATTATTTTAAAAAAAATCAACTTTGTAATAAACTGTTAAGTAGAGGGAGGACAATATTAAAAAATCAATTAAAAAAAAGATAATATCTTGAAAAATAAGGCAGATATCAATACTCTAAGAAAGCTGCTTTTTATGGTCTTCTGAATAACACTATATAATTAAAAAACCAAATATATTTTTTTGTCTAATGTCGCTCTTGGCAAATCTTTTGGCAAAAATTGGACTTAGCAGCAGTTAAGTATACTGGAAAGGGTTGTGACAAAAAAACGAATATAACACAAAAAGATTGGCAAGCTGTCACTATATTTTAACAGCTAATGATCAGTTTAGTGATGTTTAGAATGTGTACAATTTGTTTCTGCATTGCTTTAAATGTAATATTTGTTGAAAGATGTAATCCCAAATGTGTTTTAATAGTTATAATACAAATTGCATTGTAGCCAAACACGAATAGATGGCAAAAAGTTTGTTCTGCTTATGGGTAGGGAGTAAGATTTTAGGTTGTAATAGGAAATTCTATAAAATAATAATATTCTTGAATTAGTCCACGATAACGACGAATGGGACTGTAGCATCGCAATATATTCACTATAGGAATTGATGTTTGCCGTTTTGTATTATTGTATAATATAACCGTCCTTATTTCAGAATCCTTGTAACCGAATTTTTTATTTAATTATGGTAAATACTTTTTCTGATCATCTGAAACTTTTGCCATTATATTTTTAAGATAACATGTACTTCAAATCGATTTCCTGTCCATTTTTGCTAAAAAAGTAAAGATATGGCTTAATTTAAAATTTGGACAAAAATAAGCCACAAGAAGCCCCGACCTCACGTTAGCGGATATGTATTTGTGGAGCTGCTTTAAACAATAGGTTTATGCAAACCACAAACAAATAATAAAGATATTTTGAAACAAAGAATTATATAAGCTGAAGAAGCAATTCCCTAAAGGAAATGCGAGGCAGTGCTCAACTAGAAAAATTATTTTTTTATTGTGGAACAGTATTTGAATAATTAGTTAAATAATTTGTTGTTAAGCTTAGGCTCTTTGATTTGGGTCGATTTAGGAATTGTATGTTATTAAATATTATAAGTTTGGTTGACACTGTTAAAATTTATTTTTAAAGTACCTATTTAAAAGTAATATTTAATAGGTATATAAAATCAAAGGTATACGTACGACATTTTTAGTGACATGCACATTTAAACGGAAAAATGATTAATATTTAAACCTGAATACGAATATGCTAAAAGATATAATAGTTCTAAATAATTTTCTTTAGTAGCATATTTTGAATTCTTTAAAATAAGAGTACTTTATTCTTGTAAAAACATATATTTTTAAGTGTGTCTTAAACCCTGTCTACAACTTTTAACTTTTTCCATTGAGAATCGTATTCTTTTGGCAAGCAAAAACTTTTTATAAAGAATGACTTTTCTTTGAAAAATTAAAATGTTGGTCTGTTTTGTCCTCTTGTTTACCCCATTGCCGCACATACTGGATAAAAACATTATTCTATTGTTTTATTGTGTTTTTAATAAATGTAGTATTTTATTATTTTTAGTTTTAAATTAAATTTAAAAACAAAACTTGTAAAGTTACTTTTAAAATTGGTTAATTTATTTTTTTATGTACTGTATATTTTACGGTTATAATATTCTCTTTTATAAATTATTTAAATAAAAAAACATCCTTAAGCTTAAAAGTATCCAAGTACTGGATCAAAACATCGCTGAACAAGTAAAATGTCGTTTTATTTTGCGTGCTCCCTCCCACTACCTATTCTTTCTTCGAACTGTAGTTTACCATATTCCTTTTATTTTTGTTTAAATTATGAACCTATTTGTTTTTGGTATTCAGAGCACGGACTAAGGTATAAAGTATAAAACTATTAAATTTTATTTAGCAATAACTTACCAGGTCGTTTAAATTTCCTCGCAACTTAACAAAACTTTCCTGGTAATATAGTTTAAAATATTTTGACCTCATCAAACTAAATTTATCGCAGCTAAACTTGAGAATTTTGCCGTAGAGGGTAAACACTAAACCAAGATGCTTTCATGCGGCAAAGCGTAAACTCAACCCGCAAACTGAATCGGCTTGAGGCCAAAGATGTAACAGCTTGTATTGAGAAACATCTTTGAGAAAATCATAGTCTAAATAACCCAAGTTTATATAGGGCCTTATACAGTGCTTAGTTTGCTGTTTTTATTAGGATATGTGTTTGCTGCTATATTTACATATGAAACTGGATTTGTTTTTAACACAATCATCAATTTATTTATTTATTTAAGTTATTATTTAAAGAAAACACCAGAAAGGTCTGATTAAAAACTCTTTTTTCTTAATATACTCTATATTTCCGCCATTGGTTAACAGCTTCTTCAGGAGTAGACTTCTAACAGATGAAAAACTAATCATCACATTACAATCAACAATATAATACCGTAATTGCAATGAAAAATAGAGTTACACCACATTAGTGATGATAGTTTTATTAAAAATAACTTAAAGACTCTATTTAACATTTTTATTAACAACGGTTATCCAAGACATATCCTAAAAAGTTAATTTATAATTCAGACTTTTATGACGGGCCAACAGAGGAGCCTTATGAAGAACAACCAAAATTCAAGAAACTTCCTTTTATTAACAATCTAACCCACTCGATTGTATCCCTATTTAAGAGACTTTAAACACATTAAAATTGCAAAATATAGTATGTTAAAGAACGATAATCTTTTTTCTAAAATTAAAGATAAAACTCCTCCGTTATACAGCAATAATGTCATTTATCAACTATCTTGTTTAGGGTGCCAGGGCTGTTATATAGGTCAAACATCACAGTGGCTCAAACAGAGAATTACGCAACACAAAGTGATTGCCGGCTAGGAAAAACACCTGCGCCACTGTTGACCACCATCTAAAAACGAATCATGATTTTGATTATGAAAACGTTAAAATCTTAGACCACCAAAGCAATTATAAAAAGTAGGTTATTCCTTGAAATGTGTCATATTAAGAAAAATAAACAATCAATTAATTACAAATCTGATACTAGTCAACTAAGCAATATTTATTCGTATATTTTAAATTGTATGTAACATCTCACACCCTGTAAAATAGTTAGTTATAAATATTTTATTTGCTAAAAATCACTGTTCTATTGAGTATTATGTTTTTGTTTGGTTTTTCGTAAAAAGTTGGGTATTTGTTTATGTAAAAAAAAAGGACAAAGAAAGAGATATGTGCTTTTTATCATTCAGGAATTTTAGTATATATACGTTAGAGATTTATTATTTTAAGATATTGTTCCCTGTATCAATTTAAAAGTTACCATGGTTAAAGTGTCAAAGTTTTTAATTTTATAACTCTGAATCTGTAAGTTACTTATACATTTTTTATCTATACACTTTATGTAATGTGCTTGTTTCTTCATCTGTGTTGTAGTTTTACTCTCCTAAAGAAGCTATTAACCAATGGCGAAATATAGAAGTATATTAAGAAAAAGAGTTTTTAATCATACAGACCGCACACCCGATAAGACTTTTGTTTAGATTTATACCGTACGGTCGAGAATATATACAATTTTATATATATATATATATAAAAATATATATATATATATATTTTATATATATATATATATATATATATATATATATATATATATATATATATATATATATATATATATATCTATATATATATATATATAATATAATTTATTTCTCTTAAAGTTATCCGGCTAATTTTTAATATATTTTTGCGATTGCAAAATGGCTAATATAATAAAATAATTAATATATTTAAAAAGTCTTTTAAGTCTTTTCTTAAAATCTTTAATAAATATATTTATTTTAAACAGAACATAAATAATATTTTGTTTTAATTTATTTTCCGAAAACAAAATTAACCATTACAAAAAAGAAATAATTTTTCTTTGCTTAATTTTTTTACACATTAAATATATATAAATACAACTAAAATCATTATTTGGTGTTTAAAACTGTAAAACATATAAATATGAAGAAAAAAATGCCTAATACTTATTTTTTGACAAAAATAAAGTTAAGTCACTACAAAAGTTCTGTATATATGTCTGTAATAATTTAGTTTTGGATTTTTGTAACTATTAATATTTCAATTCGCATTTATTCTAATATTTTAAATTAAATTAAACCGACTGATACAAATGAAAGGACTACCATTAGGATCTCGATAACGGTAAAAGATACAGGGTTGGTTGAGGAAAAGTTTAAATGATTAAAGAATTTTTCGTTCTAGGATGTTATTAATTTGCTGTTCCGGAATTAGCTCAAAGAATCCGAAATTAAGCAAAACAGTTTTAATTTTTGGCTATTGTTACGGCTAAAACAGTTAGGTGTTTGGCCAAGCGTGTAAGGCGCCAGGTCTCGTTGAGCGCACAACCGACGTGAGGTGGATTTGAATCCCGCCGGCGGCCAGGTTCAGAAATTTAGTGGTTAGCTTAAAGGACGGAGCAGATCAACTACATTGTGATTCAAAAATAAAGTTGGTGAGTGACATATACAGGGTAATTTAGATTTATGAGATCAAACTTCTAAAAGGTATTTGACGCAAGAGTAGAACTCTACAACCCTAGGACGAGTTAAAATTTATAGAGATAAATTGCCTAAATAGGATTTAATGCGTTTTATTTTTGCCTTTTGTACATGATATCATCACAACAATTATGGTTTAAAATGTCTATGTCAATGTTTAAAAAATTTTATATTTTATTTTTTTATTAATTTATTTTTTTATTTATTATATTTTTATGTAATTATTTTGTTGTGATAATGTTATGTAGAAAAGAAAATAATTAAATGCATTAAATTCTATTTAAGCAATTCGACGGTTTTCTACATTTTAACGCGTCTTAGGGCCGTAGTACCGTAGTGACACTTTTCCGGACATGGGTTTCTGTCCTCAAATGTTTTCTACTATTACCCTAAATAACCCCTAACAGTTTGATCCCATAGTTTTAAAATACCCTATATGTACAGGGCATACAGAATAAAATAATAATAAAGAATAAATAAAAATTACCTTTTCTAACAAAACTAAAAAAAAGTTTTCATTATAATTTTTTAAATACACAAATACAAGTTTTATGTTAGTTTTACTTAAAAAAAATGTAACATATTTTTAACATAAAAATACCTACCATACAATGATGGAAAAAAATATAGACATCTAAGGTAAAATTAAAATCCTAAACCGGATACCTGTAAAGAGTAAAGACTTATTGGTTTTATTGCATTTCAATGGAGATAACGCATAGCCAAATAATATTTTAACATAGTTTATTCGATATAATTGAAAAAGTTTAAAAAATAAAAGGTGTTCCAAAAGATAAATCATATGTTTGGGTATTATCAAAAAATATAAATGTTTGAAAGAATCTAACTACGCCACTTGATTCCACGTAAAAATGTCTACCAATATCTGTTTTTACGTTTGTTGTAAGTTACAAGTCAAGTGAAATACAAGGTGGGTCCAAAAAAACAAATTCGCCCTGTATATCAGAAACGGAGAAACCCAAAAAAATATTTTGGTGTAATTTTTCGCTTATTTAAAAGGTAGCAACACTCCAACACTTTGCAGAAACTTTCTGTCTCTAAAACTACGTCCAGACCAATGATCTGAAAAATAAATATGGATGAATGCAGCGAAAATCACAATAACCCCTACGTGGGCACTGCGCGCAGTACACTTGTGGGCATGCGCAATAAACATTACTGACTAGCCGAAAACAAACAATAGGACCGGGTTGAACATTTTGTATATGATTCATTTATAAAGAAAATATACCAAGTAATTTTGGGGTATACATATTTAAATATTTTTATTTTAAGTCTGTATTCGTCTTTCATAGCAGTCCCTAAAAAGTAAACCGGTTTTATATTGGGACTATTTTTTGTTGTATATTTTTTTATTTTTCGGTCGTATCGCCGATTTTATTAAGATTTAGCAAACGAGAGTGCTTAGAAGCACTGATCTCAATTTAAATTCCATTTTATTGCTAAAACACCTTCTTTTTGATTCATGAGTACCCACTTTTACTTAACCTCAAACCTGCACGCTATTTTATGTATTATTATCTTCCTTCTTAACACTACCTTGACACAACAAAACTGAATAGTTGGTATTTTATTATAAATGCAATTAGATTTGGTGTAACTTGTTTGAGGAATAAATCTCAATTCATAAACTGATATTTCGTTCCCGTTGGCGTAGCAGTTGTCGTTCAGTTAAGTTTGGCGTGTAATGCCATTGAAATTGTTTATTTTTGGGGTTAGGGCCAAACTGACCTCATATTTGTAATTGAAACCACAAAAAAAGCGAATCACAAATATTAAAATTGGTAATGTACCCAGTAAGTAATTATTGATTTAATTTGCCTACAAATGCCAACTTGAAATAAACTTGATAATGTAATAATCTTAAACTAGGCTTAAAGCGCAATGGAATCGCTTGGACTATTTAATTTTATTTTAAACATTCCACAGAAAGATACCTATGTTCCTTTTTTAACATACGAGCAATAAGCAATCTACAAGATATTATATGGTATAAATCTTCTTCAATATCACGAAGCGGCGTATCTTTTTGTTTAAATTTCACAAGGGTGTTTTTAGATATTTTTGTACTACTCTTTTTTAGTAAAATGAAATAGGCTTAGTATTATATTTCAATAACTTTTAAAGATATCAAAATCTAACATATGCCAATTTTCATATTAAGAAGCAACTTTTTTAAGCAATTACATCAGCTCCAGTCAATTTTCCTACTTTTTGAGATACGCCACATCGTGATATTGCCGACGAAATTGCTTATGGCTACGTGTTATAACTTGAAAATATGTCAAATTATTTTGATTAAACTGCCATATTTTATTTTGTGTGATTATAAATTCATCAGTCAAATGCTAATACTGATACTGTCTGACTATATTTTAACCCATTTTGACCGCGAATAATTTTAGAACAAATAAAATTATCAAAATGCGGTGTTCTCAGAAAGCCTTAGATTTTTTTAATGTTTCTTTTTATTACCTTGCCATTTGGTTGTGACATTTATTTCTTATGAAAACGGCTAATTTTCGTATATAGGGCAAGTTTGTTATTTTAAATGGAACGCCATGTATATTTTTCTATAATCCTTAAATACAATTTTTCCCGTTTAAAAAAAAATAACCCAAACCATGACCATTTAAAACAATAATGGATTTATTAATCTCTAAAATTGATTGCATGGCAATAAAGAGTATTATTTAAAACAGAAAATTTGCTACTTACTTATTGTTTAGTTTTGGTTAGGCAAAACTTAAATTAAACAAAAGTTAAAAAACCTGATAATGGTCGACCGTAGACGGGAGATTGGATATTGGCGGCCGTCGGCGTCACTTTTACCTGGATTTTACGATCGGGAAATCCCAAATTATAAAATAAATTAGGATAAGTGTGACCCTGTCACCGCATAGGTAAACGTTTTCAGTGTTGCAACCACTATATTTATTAAAATACTGCTAATTTTGTCAATGTTGCCAACACTATATTGGGTTTTAAATAAAAAATGCTAACCTTTATAACAACTGCGCATGTGCAAAGGTGTACAGCAATTCTCCCAGTGTGGGGTAAAAATTCTTGCGCAGGTCTATTGAAAATATATGGGGATCATTTTCTATTAGCAATCCTTTTAATTTTTAGATCATTGGTCCAGACTTGTAACAATTCGCCAAACATTCGTCCAAACAAACAAACCTATTTGCTTACTCCTTTGATGCAAAAAAACCGAAAAGCTCTAAATAACCGCGGAATCATTTCTCAAGCCCGTGGAACGACGTGAATTCCGTCCACGTCCACTTCCGCGCTATGTAGGGCTTTGTGGCGCGCTATTCGGAGCGGCGAATTGTTGAAAATCTGGACGCAGCATAATAATATCCATGATGCTCTGCAATTTAAACAAAACCCGGACACCTTGCACATATTAATCGCCACGAAATGTGAGCTATGTACTTTTTAGGATAAGGTCAAAATTTGTTTATATTACTGCACATGTTAATCTGGGATACTGGGGTGAAGACATGTGCAAATACAGATCGCGTGGTTATTTGCTTATGACAGTCACAGGCACAGACTATCAGATTTATAGCTCTACTGCTTTTATAGAGCCATTTTTTATAAATTAATAAGTCATTAAACTTGTGTGCTAAATATAACAATGTTTCTTTGTTGTCCTAAAAGATGATTTTAATAAAAATTTTTTTTTATTTTATCCTAAATACCCTGTACTTACACAGAATGTTCAGTAACTCAATCGACAAAGAAGCGGTTCTACAATGAAAAATAGGAAAAAATGTACGTCATAGTTAAAAGTACGTGGTGTTAATTTTTTTTTAATTACAGTTTTTCTAATAACTTTTATACCTATTTAAATATAAAAAAAAATAGAAGACGTCTTCTATGCACCAAAAGTAATTTTTTGACATTCAAGAAAAAAAATACCAGCGTTCAGTGTAAATATTTTTCAAGGAAAAAAGATACGCCACTGCATTTTTTTATAATACATTTTTTTCATTTTATTTTATAAAAAAAATCTCATACTTTTTGTTATTTGATGTAGAGTTTTCGCGTAAATAAATCAAAATAATTTTTCGGCGTGGTCAAATAACTATCTAATTAAAGAATAAATAACAAAGGTGATATTTTACTGTATTTGGACAAAAACTGTCTTAATCAAATTTAAAAAAGTCATGAAATTAAATTTGTTTTAAACTAAATGAAAAAAATTATTTCAGGAAAATGCAGTAGCGTATCATTTTTTTTTTTTTTTTTTTGAAAAGGATTTACCTCAAACTCCTCATGGACGACACTGATAAAAATTCATATTTTTTCTGGTACCCCAATCCAAATTCCAAAAAATATGTTTAATTTATTTTAACAATAGGTCAAAATAAAAAGTTTGTTTTAGGTAACATTTATTTTAATTATAAATTGGCACATTTTGTCAAACCATTTCAAAAAAATAAACTAATAAAACCCATATAAAGTCAAAAGAAAAATAAAAAAAAAAAATTGGCATTTATTAAGGGTTTAAGTTATCTTAAATATACTCGTATTTGCACAATTTGTCATGGGTTTGATTTAAACTACCCTGTAGGGACTTTGCAATTCAGCAAACTTCAAAACCGAAATATCTTGCAAAAATATTTTTTTAACCAAATTACAGAGATTCCTATTTTTATCTGTGTTTTTAAAAAGAGTGTGTTAGGTAAAGTTATATGATGTGCATTTTATTATCCCTTTTATGACGTGCCTTAAGGCAGCCCTAAATCCAAAATATTACCGGTAACCGCCCAAAATTTTTATGTAAATACTACTAGTAGAGATGGGACTTTCATATACTACAACCTTAAAAGAATTTTACCAATGCAGGTTTCAATGCAGCTGGTGTGGGGTCCTTAAATACCAGATTAAATTTATTTTACTCCTATGGAAAAACTAATGATTTAAAATCTAAAAATATATTTAGTTGTGTTTACTACTACGCAACAATAGGACTTAAAAACTAAAAAATATATACAGGGGGCCAAATTAAACTTGCACACTTTTTAAGTAACAATAACTTTTTATCTGTTGAGTCTATCTTTTTATTGTTACAGGGCTAATAGGTGGATATGTTTTCTCTAGGTTTGTCAATTTTGGTCAAATAAATTTAGTTAGGACCGGACTTACGGAACTTTTTCCAAAATGATGCATTTAACCTCATTGCAAAGGAAACCGGATTTAGCTACAATTGAGCTTTTACGTTTTTTCTTTGTAGACAAACTTTAGGAAAAAATTTAGTAAAAGCGAATCTGTCAATAATTGAAGGATTGATGAATTATGATTATTCTTGATAAATGATACGCACCAAAAAGCATGTGTTTCTCTCGAATTTAACAGGGAACTTTTTTTTACTGTGCTTTAAAAATTAAAAATGTAAGGTAACCATGGTTTCTGAGTTGGATGCTGACACCACCTAACAGTAAATGAATTAAAATTTAACGTATTAGCCTAATTGTAGCTAAATTCGATTTCTTTTGCAACGAAGTTAAATGCATCGTTTTGGAAGAAGTCCCGTAAGTCCGGTCCTGACTAAATCTATTTAACTAAAATTAACAAACCTGGGAAAAACATATCTACCTATTAGCCCTGTAAAAATAAAAAATATAGGCGCAACAGATAAAAAGTTATCATTAGTTAAAAAATGTGCAAGTTTAATTTGGCCTACACTGTATATTAAAGAATGTCGATGTTATAAAAAAATAAGTCTTATTAGATGCACTACACATGCACTCATTATGCACTACCTGCATAATAATTAATAAATATTTGCACTTGAATTTACAGTTAATGCTTAACTTTGTTGCATTGTTAAAAGAAACATTTTATTTATTTTGAGATATTGTTGGACTGTAAGCTATTTCTATTGTCATTTTAATATTTCTTTTACTTTAATATGAATTAGGCTTAGTAATAGTGCCGTAAATTACTAGGAAATATTTAATTCCCAGAATATAAAACTGCTCTTATTGAAAATTCCTTTTATGCGCGGTTATAATTTACCTAGAAATTTGTGCGATTATACTAATAATAGAAATTTACTTGGTATTTCTTAATTTAAATTACTAAGAATATCATTTAGGACAACGATTTTTTTTCTTTTTCTTTTATTACATATTTTAAAATACCTAGAATTACAAATAGGTTCACTCATTTCATTGTAAAATATTTTGACCCAATGGTCATAAACCTAACAGTGAAGGCTGGATTTTATTAATTTGTCCATAGGCTTGTGGCCTCACCGTTTTTCTTTTATATTTTTATTACAAAATAAAACAATAGGGTAAAACATACAGTCGTTGGCCCTATGGTAGTCGTTGGCCGTTTATAATTTAAAGTTAAATATTAAGGGTACTGGCAATATTTTCTATATTTCTGCGATATAGGAAAGTGCTTGCAACTTCTCTTTTTCATTTACTTCATGGGTTTTGTGATATGACAACAGTGTACGACGGTAATCATGTTCTTAATCAGGTGTGTTTATGTTTGTGCGAAAATCGACAAATTCTAAAGAAATTGTTAAGGCTTTAGTCGTGGAAAGTAAGTAATTGCTCATTTTTAATGCGCATTATCAATTTGCACTGGTGTTTCTTTATTATAAGAGGTATTTAGTTATAGTTTAAGCACGTTTTTATACTTTAACCTTAAAAATTGTAAAAAATAGGAGACGGCCAATAACTGTACTCAAGAATTAGTATATTTCAGTTGTTGGCCGTGGTGGCCAATAACTAATACTGTATTGTCAATATTTGTATATCAATTTAGTACCTAGTATTACAGTTACTTTTAAAATATGTTTATAATTTTCAAAAGGACAAGGTTATATTTAAACGACAAATAGTTATTGGCCGGTGGTTTTATTACTCAGAACCGAAATATTTGGTGGCCAACGACTGTAGTTTTTGGTGGCCAATAACTATATTCTCTAGCCAAATACTCTTTATTTCCTTGTTCTTGACACTATTTTTTTTCAGAGTCTTGCTAAATTAAACATGAATAAAAATTACAAGGAACAAGACATTCAAGATGCATTGAAAGAGATTTCGAATGGCTTGCCTTTGAGAGAAGCTTCAAGAAGATTTAAAGTACCTCGGGCGACTTTACAATTTAGAAGGAGTGACAAATTTGTAAAGACTGGCCATGGACCTGCACCAGTTTTCACCCAAGACGAGGAATCTTCATTGGTAGAATGGATAGTTGAATGCCACAGAAAAGGCTTCCCCAGAAGAAAGAAGACGTGCTATACTCTGTTAAGCATTTCTTGGACATAACACCAGGGGATAATCCATTTAAAAATAATTTTCCAGGCGATGGATGGTACAAAGCCTTTTTAAGGAGACATCCACAATTATCCACTCGTATTGCCGAATTTGTAACTTTGTTTCTCCTGGAAACATTAAAAAATGGTTCAGTGAGATAGAATCATATTTAAAAGAAAAAGGACATTTTAATATCTTGCAGGATCCCTCAAGAGTTTTTAATGGAGATGAAACAAATTTTTACTTATGCCCCAAAAATTCAAAAGTTCTAGCTCCCAGAGGTTCCCGAAATATCTACAAAGTAGAAAATGCTCCTTCAAAATCAACTATTACAGTTATGTTTACATTTTCTGCTGCAGAATTGATTACAGCCCCTATGATAATATATCCGTATAAGAGATTGCCTAATTATATTATTCAGTCGGTTCCCGAAGAATGGGGTATTGGTGCGACAGATACAGGCTGGATGAAGGCCGAAACTTTTTATGAGTACGTATCTCGCGTGCTTTATCCATATTTGGTCAGGATTGGAACAATATTTCCTATTATACTCTTCCTAGATGGCCACAGCACCCATATGACATTGCAGCTCAGCATCTTATGCAGTGAACTGAAAATAATATTGATTTGTCTCTACCCAAATGCCACCCGCATACTTCAGCCGGCAGATGTAGCTGCATTTCAATCACTAAAAGCAAAATGGAAACAAGCTGTTAATGAATGGAGAAGAGAGATTCCTACCAACTCATTAACTAAGGAAAATTTTGCAACAATTTTAGAAAAAGCAATTGCAAAAGCCAATAATCCAGCTGGAATTATCAACGAATTTAGGACATGTGAAATTTTTCCTTGGAATGCCGATGCAATAGACTATTCCAAATATATCGGCCAAGAAAATAAAGAGAGTGACAATCTTTAAGGAAATAAACATGACCAAAAACCGAAAAGTTTAAAACGTTTACTATCTTATGAAAAGTTTGTTGATATAATAGGAGTACCAAAGCTTCAAGAAATTTTAAGAGTCGACGATAATTCAACTAAAGAAAATATTACACTTCATAGATTGTTAAGGAAATTTGACCAAGTGGAACTAACATTTCCACGTAAACAAATACCCCCAACAAGGTCTTCAAAGAAAACAAAACTTCAATAGTTACCACTGTGGCAAAGTCAGGTGAAAACCAAGTTATTAATATGGCATCTCCTGATGATACTGAAAATAGATTTGTCCTAGAGAGTCCGGTAATGTCTGATTTTTTACTGGATACCGAGAAGCAGATTTGTCAAAGTATAAGCATAGAGGATATTCCCATAATCTTTGTCGAGGATGAGGATCCTGGAAAAAAGATTACGAGAACACTATACACCAACCCAATACGACACCACTGTCTAAAAGGACTCAAGTGTTTTGAAAGATTCTTCCAATTTAAAGGATTTTCTTGAGTGGCCTGAAACGCCTCAAAAAAAAAGGAAAAAAACAAGTTCAACAGGATCCATATGTGCTCACTTCTACAGGATGGAGAAAGCTGAAAATGGACCGAGAACAGTCAAAAATACAGAAAGAATTGGAAAAAGCAAACAGGAAACAAAAAAGAATAGAAACCCAGTTGCAGAAAGAGCAAACTAAGAGACGCAAGATGGAAAAGCCACCAAGAACAAAGAAAAAATCATTAAGAGAATATAAGAAAGAAATTATTAAAACGCCCACTCTTCAATTTACAATTTCTAATTTGGAAAATACCGACATTGCTCCGAGCATAGCTCCTAACCAAGAAAAAAAATTCGAAGTCGCTGTTTGTGGATTCCCCCCAAACCTCCTAAAATAAACCTTCTTTCAGACCTACACTTAAATAAAGAAACAGATATTAATCAAAAAGATATTCTACTTAAACTTGGATTAATTCCCAGTAAAAATATTTTACTTAGTAAAGGGTTATGCTACAGTTGCTCGCAAGAACAAATGGGTATAAAATGTTCTTCTTGTTTAAGAGCATACCACTTCAAATGCCTACAAAAATTTAATCTCCACAAATCAAATTCCCCTATATTTGAATGTTTAGTTTTTTAAAAAGAAAGATTTAGTTATACCCAATATTACCATTTATGCATCTTTTAATTACTATCACTTAATGCCAAAGTTTCAGTTCGTGTATAGTAGATAATATAAATATAGAGTAAATAGAAACAGGTATTTTTACTAATGTTCCTATATTAGAATGTTTTTTTTAGTTATACCTAATATTAGGGTTTATGGATTTTTTATTAACTATCACTAAATACCAAAGTTTAAGTTTGTATTGAGTTGACTATATACATAAATATACATTAAGTAGAAAACCAAGTCTTTTTATCTAATGTTTAGCTTCTTTGTTAATTTGACCCAAATTTTTTTACTGGGTGTAATGAAATACTCTTAATATAACAAAGGCCAACCACTATCGTCGTAATGGCCAATAACTATCTTTGCAGGCCAACGACTGTACCTTCTGGCTTCCTAGAAAATGTTTATTATTTTTAAATTTGATAAAACCTAGTCGATTTTTAATATAATTTATTTAAAGAGTGACATAATATTAACTTATTTCCTGGGTAAAAACCAAAGTGAGTCGCCCTATTGTAAAGAATTTATAAGGCCCTTAAACGAATGTAACCCTTAAGGGGCCAACGACTGTCTCTCTTACCCTACCTGGATAAATAAAAATAGCAAAACCTAAAAATAAAAAAAGTGTATTAAGTACCTTTAAAAGATTTTTAAAAAGTAATTTTCGTTCAAAGAAATAACAATGGGTTAATAATCCCTCCTTATCAGCTAAAAAGTCTTTGTAATGACCTTACTAATAGGAACCTCATTTAACCATTACTAATATAAACTTTACTTAATACACAAGTTTCCGACCAAAAAGCAAAAAATAACAGGAAAAACACGAGAAAAGCTTCGAGTACGAATAAAAGGCAGAAATAGAAAATAGCTACGTTACAAAATTTAAGAAACATACGATTAAATGTAATTTAGCACCTAATGTTAAAGTTTATCACAATTAATATTACCGAAATTTGGTATGTAAGATGTTTGGGTGTGTGAAATTAAATAGTGATCGGCAATTTTGCTTGATTTTCCAGTTTTGTGCTACACTTACTTTTTTGTGTGTTTTTTTATGAAATGCTGATTTGTTTTAATTGATTTAAATTGGGTAGGTCAAATTTAGTAAGTCTCTATTGGTTGCTTTTATATGACTCACTATTCTTTTTAATTTCAGTGTTAAAATGTCATACTTTGTAGGACTGAACACTATAATGATTTTATTAGGCTGGTTTTACACTTATCAAACTCCTTGTCAAATAAGTTGAACCAAATTTACCTTTGAAAAAATTTGGTAATGTAAAACAGAAAATAAGGTATCAAAGAAAGTAAAGGTTGCCCTGTCAAATTTGAGAGCCTGTCCTTTTTTCGTCAAATATTTGATTCAAAACTTTAAAACTATCAAACCAATAAATTAAAAATTAAAAGTTGGCAACTAGGGCAACTATTTAACCTTAATTTAATAGTGATTGGTGTGGTGTTTGGCTTTTACCCTAATATTTACTTCAAAGAAATTTGTCAAATAATTTCTTATTTTAGACTTCTGTCTTCAAACAAATTATATCCAATATTTGATCAAACTTATTTGAGAAGAAGTTTGATAAGTGTAAAACCAGCTATAAAGTATTGACTACCATAATTAAATTAGTATAAATTAATAATTAAAATCATTAAAATATAAAGCTACATTTACACTGGAATATTTTACTACAAACTAAAAATTCGACAAATAAAAATCGTCGAAATATAAAATATTGTATAAAATGCGGATCATACACAATCATTATGGTCACGCCGTGTTATCAGACTTGGCTGACGCCTCGTCTGATAATATTTACGGCTAGTAACATAATAATCGTTATTATGATCCATATAACATAAATATCTATTAAGCCGCTTGAGCTGTGGTTCAAAATTCGGTATTTGGAGGGTTTTAAGACATGTATAATTCAACAGTGATAACAGGACTGTTGGCAATTGGTAATGAAAATAGGATGTTGTCATATCTTGGACTAAATTTTTAAAATTTTAAATCCTACTAAGGTTTATGCAATAAAAATAATAGACATCCCATTTAAAATACCATAAATATTACTATTAGCGCACAAAACTGGAAAATCTAGTAACAATGCCAATATTTATGATATGATGATAATACTGCGTGTCAGCACCTTCATGGAGTTAAAACGCAGTAGCAAGTCCGCCGAACAGTATTACCTTAATATACCGCTTTAAACCATACGTGAGTTTTGTGTTGCAGTCTGGGAGGAATATAAGAGCATGCAAACTCATTAACGGTTTGTGAATTTCAACTGCATGTCAGCACGTTCATAGAGTTAAAAACACAGTAGCAAATCTGAATTGTATAACCTCTTTTTACCAGCTTAAACCATATGAAAAATTTTGTGCTTCAGTCTAGGACGATTTTAAAAGCATGTAAATGCATAAAGACAAATAAACTTATATTCCTGATAATAAAAGGTCTCTGCCCAAAAGCATTACAAATCAGTCGAAGTAAATAAAAAAACTTAAAAATAGAGTAAGAAAGTTGATTTTTTTATTTTTATTCTGTTTCATTTAGGAGGCAAATTATATAATTTTTAAAAATATTGAATTTAAACTTTTAGTTCTGTAATACGACATTTTACTTGCTAGCTGTTGGGCTATTATTATTTTTTTTATTTCTGTTGAATTTTACTTTTGCCATACAGCCAGTCACAAGTATTTATTAATAATTATTTATATATTTAATTAATATAATATTTTTATAAGTTTAATAAACTTAATATATTTATCAGGGGGCTAAAATTAAGTTTAAAAACATATTTTAAAAAATACAGCTGTTTCATATTTTAATATTTTTGTATCTGCTCGACTGTATTTCAAGAACATAATAAACAAACCAAAAAAGACCATTAAATTTTTTTAACTTTGCTAAAAATATGCTTTACATTGTAGTTAAAAAAAATATTTTAAAAAACAAGTATAAGTATTTTTTTTAAGTTTTTCTTTTGCGTTAGTTTAGAGAAAAAGTAAGAAACTGTCTGGTTGCACAAACCCGAGCAATAAGCAAAAATTAAAAAAAATAAGTTAAATTTTTGCGTATTTGCAGTCTTTAAACTTAAGTGCTTATTTATTAGTTTTTAAGAAAATCAATTTTTGATAACGAAAATAAAATAAATAATTAAAAGTGATACTTTAGGATATAAATTATTTTTACACCCAGGGGCGGTCATATCAACTTTCCAAAGGGGGCGGGCCACAGGCCGAGGAAAAGTGCCTGAGGTGGCAGAAATTAAAATAAAATGTTGAGAGAGCTGGGTGATTGAAACTTTTTGAAGAGAAAAAAAATGGTACTCGCCTTGCTTTTATAAAAGAATTGATCCATCTTCTTTCCCTCCTTCCCACATATTGTTGAAAAGAAACAAAAATGTCCCACTTTTCAATTCCACACTCGGCCCTGGAGGAGGGCTACATCATCATTAAATGCCCATATTTGCCATTAGGTATGTATAAAATATTTGGTTACAAAGGATGTGCCATCAAAATTATGCTGTGCCATTTTAATTTTTTTATATTAAATTAGATGTTAAATCGCAGAACCTCAGTACTTCGGTCCTGCGATTTAACTTCGTTAATTTCTTCTTATGAGGCTACTTAAATCTTGGGTATATGCTGATAAACCACAAACGAGTACCGCCTTAAAAGCCAACATAACTCGCACCATTAATAATGCTGCCGCCACATATTGGGCCAACCTGTGGCTGAACTATTTGCCGAAACATTTGGCAAACTATTTGTAAGCAAGCGGACTCGAGCAAAATTGAGCCAATCAAGACGAATGTAGACGAAGTTTGTCATAGTTGGCCCAATGTGTGGCGGCGGCATAAGATTGGGCCAAATTTGTGTTAGAATTTAATAGAAAATTGGATCTCTAGGATTCGCAGCGAAACTGCAGCGGTTATTTGGCTGATATAATTTTTAAAAGTTAATATTTTTAAATCTGCTTTAAAATAAGAATACAGTCTTTGCAACATAATTTTTATAATTTGTTTTGTTTTTTTTTCAAAGATAGAGCGCTGAAAATGAAAAACACCTTATTATAAAGAGAAGATGAGTGGTATTTAAAATTACTTTAAAATAGTTAATGTTGTTAAAATAATAAAAATTACTTTTTGTTGTTAAAATAAGAAAAATGTAAGATTGTATATTAGTGCATTGTACAGTCTTTATATTTTATAAACATTACAATTAAAAATTTTACTTCAAATTGTCCTATAAAATTAATACTCATGAAATGTATTGCAGTAATGTATAAACCTAAGTTTACGCCATTTTCGGAGAAAAAATCAAAAATATATTTTTTTGTAAATAAATAAAATTGCATATTTGGAAGTAGTGAATGTTTTAATTCTTAACATCTATTCATAATAATAATTTTAGATATTAGTTAAATTTAAAGGTACTTTTGGGTCGTCCACTAATCACGTGTGGCTTAAACGGGGTGGTAAGGGGCTAGAAAAAAATCACTAAAGATCACCAGGGGGAAGGTCGGTGTAGTAAAAATCACGTGTATTTTTTTCTTCCTTAAATGTGCAATTTTGACCAAAAAGCTTGCAAACTTAATGTCATTTTGAATTATTTTTTATTACTGTCCTTTATTTTTTAAAATAAAATTGAATTATACTTACTTTTATTTCAAAATATTATTGTAACAAAAAAAATAATGATAACACATTTAATAACAAAAAATACACGTGGAAGGGAATGGAAAAGGGGTACTTAAAAACCATACCAGGTATCACTAAGAGAAAGGGGGTTATAAATTCGTTTAAAAAACCTCACGTGAATAATGAACGTCCCCTTTACTCTTAAGCAAAAATTACATTTTTTGCCAAACCTCTTAGACAACTTAGACAATTTAATATCTGATAGTTGCCTTTGGATTTTGGACCATGCAGAACTTTTAATTAAAACAATGAAAAAAATCTTTTAAATTAAAAAAATATATTTATATTTGAATGAATTTAAAAGCCAAAAGTTCTATAGAATTAGAAAAAATAGGTATCGGGACAATTAAAATTATAAATAATAAAAATAATAATAAATTTAATTTTTGTTTTATCCACAATAATTGATAATATAATCATTAAAAAGCCTAAGGGATAAACACCCAAAAGTAACCAACTTCTTAAAAATATATATATATTAGGAGGAATACAGAAGAAAGGGCAACATTAAAGATAGAATAAACCAATAAAAAACAAGAAACAAGTAATATCATTGCAAAAGCATTTAACAGAATATGAAAAAAACAATTTAAAAGAAACAATTAAGTTTAAAAAATCCCAATTTTTACGAATAATAAACTCTTTAATTGGAATTAATAAACACTAGTATAAAAAAATAGCATTCTTACATACAAATACAGAGACACCAAGTTATTTTATAAAGTTATAGTAATAAATGTAAAATTTAAAAAATAACCAACGAAAATATTTTTTAAAAAGAAAAAATCGGTACTTACTTAAACATGCTTACAAAAACAAGAATAAAATATGGTTTGTAAATAGATAAGAGAATTCGAAGAAACAAAAACAAAAAAGCAATTTACAAAAATCTATCAATACAATCAATCAACTAATCAATTAGAACTTTAATGTTTTGAGCAGCAGAACAGGCTTGTCAAGATTACATCGTGGCACAAGATGGATCGCTTAGGTACACTTTAAGAGTTTTAGGAAAAACTGTGGCGACATGAGGCAAATCATGAAGACCTTATTGGATAAATCTTTGACTGTTATAGTATCGATAAAGGCTATGTAAAAGATGACAAAAATTCCAGAGATCAACGAAAATAAATATTTTCAATATATATTTTTAAAGCCATAAGAACAAAATATTTTAAAAATAGTATTAATTCCCGGTTGTTAAATAAAAATTTAAAAAAGGTTCCCAATAAAAGACCAAAAAATGTAAAATATCAAAAAATTTATTTTGGCGACATTTCAGCTCTCTGCTGAGGCATTAGCAAGCCTAAAATGAAAAAAAAATTGTAATTTTACATTACATTTACACAATTTGTCACATGTAAAAATCCGAATGAGAAATTGTCTTATTTTGGTAACTTACAAAATCTGGGAAAATAAGCATACTTTTTAAGCCTTCTTTAATAAAAAAAAATATATTTTAGGTAAATATAATTTAAATAAATGTTTTTTACTTTTGGCATTGTAATAAAGTTCGCTTTACTTAGCCTACCTTTATTTAGATATATTTTTTAAAATTTTAGGTGCCCTTACAGTTCCAGTAATACCTAAATATATTTTAAATAAATGTATTCCTAAAAAATCTGTAATCCTTTTTTTATTAAAATATGTTTTAAGAGCCTTTAGTTGTGGCCTACAAATAAATAAGTGAAAGTTTTTAAATGGAATACGTGTCAACAACAGTGTCAAACTATTTTCAGTTCGCGATACAAAAATAATCTAAAATTTTAATCATTTTTAATTTAAATATTAGTTAATTTTTTTTAAACTTAATTTTTAACTTGACAACGGTGGCAGACTTGCCACCGAAACGTCGTTTTTAATTAGAATTTTTGGGTTTTTTGGAAGGTTTTTCTTTTATTTTGTTTTAGGCGACCGGCCAGTTCATAGGGATCAATAGGGCTAAACAGGGTCAGCTCGTATACCCCGAGACCAGGACCGAAGCGGTTCCATTCTTTCCAGGCGTGTACCCAACAAGAAGACCATCCAACAACAGTGTAGTAAACATAAAATTTATAGTATTATTGAAACAACCATTTACACAACATTTTTTTGTTATTTTTAGGTTGCAGCTTCTTTAGTTTTAAAGTAATTTAAATTTTAAATATTTAGCAAGTGTGATTAAATTCATATCGCTGGTGACCTAACAATAGCTTTTATCTTTTTGCAAAAAAAAAAACAGTTATTTTGTAGGTTTAAAAATACACCTTACATTATTAACTTTTATTTTTATGGGAAATTTGTTCATTTAATCTTTTCACCAATCCACTATGTACCCTCCCGCAATTTTCCACTGCAACGAGCGCGTAGATTTAAGCGCAACGAGATCAGGGGCTGCTGGGCTGGCCGACTGCTTTCGATTTTCGTCGGACCCCACCTCGAATGTTTACTATGCTTTTAATTCCCTGTGGTCGGCCAGTTGGTTTCCACACCTGTATATGAAATACTTACCCAAAAAAGCAATTATAATATTAAACTAGAAGCAGATTAAACATTTTTTATGTTCATCTTGAATTTTTTTAAGGCACTAGTAAAGATTAGGTATCCATAAGATTATATATCATTTTTAAAATTTTGCAAGAATGTGGTTAGATAGTCAGTCTTAAAATTGAATCTTTTTCCTTTAAAAAGTAACATATACTATGGTTTTTAAAAAATAATAATAAAATTATTGACCCATAAAAAATTGAGTGCATGCCATTTAAAAGTGTTATTTAATAATGGTAAAATTTTCTACATACAAGGTTACAGAAAAAAATACGACAACAAAGCTATACGCTATATATATAATAACTGCACTCTGACTAGATCACTATTTTAAAACTGTTAGTAATATTGCGAAAAACCTAGACATTTGCTCTATTTTTTTCTGTAACCTTGAATGTAGCAAATTTTCATTGCCAAATAATGATTTTAATTGTTATGCAGTCAATTAACAGATTACTAATTTAGATAATTTTTGGAAGTAATCATAACAAATGTTTTATACATTTTTTGAAGGGGAAAGATTGAATTTTAAGACGGTGGAAAAATATACCTGGTATTCTATTTAAAATAACAAGGTTTTCCTATATCTACAAATAGGCCATTTTATTTTTGTATTGACGAAATATCACAACCAAATGTCGAGGATATAATAAAAAAACTTTTCAAAAAATTTATGGCTTTCTGCTTAAACCGCAAAACCGCGATTTGATATATTTATATGTTCTAAAGTTATTCGAAATCAGAATAATTCAAAATATAGTAGGACACCCTGTATACAGGGTATCCGGAAAGTCAACAATAATATTAAAAGGGCTGGTAATATAACTCTATAATTATCCAAAAAATGTAAAATAAGCTTAGTAAAAAATCAATTGTTTTCAAAATATTGGCATTTTTATAATATTTTCACACTTTCATATTGCGATTCTTTTAAAAAATTCTTTTGCTATTTTAGACAAAGCTAAAATATTAATAGATAATAACTTTTTAAAATAATAAATAAAAAAGTTTCAGGTATCGTTAAGTCCATCCGTGGACACACTGAAAATTTGTAGTTTAATGTTGATCTTTAATTAATGGAATGGAAATTTAGTGCTGCAAAATCAAAATATAAATTTAAAAAAATTAATTTCTTTAGGTGTAACATTAAAAAATCTGATCAAGGAAGACGATTTTTATGAATTTCAAGTGCCAATATCTCGAAAACCAACATTTTAAGGTCATTTTATGTTTGGATGCCTAGAGCTGTTTATAAGCCCCTTTAGTATTATCGTTGACTTTCTGGAAACCCTGTATTTTTATATATTTCACAAAAACAATAAGACTTATTTATCTAACACTAATAAATTATGAAGTATATTCAAATAGGAATTATTAAAATAATTGATGGAAAATCATAGTGTTGATGACTTCGTTATTTAACATCTGCTGCAATATTATCGAGACAACAATATTATTTCTTAAATTCTACGTGTGTTTAGGCAATTTAGGCGCTACACCTATTTGTGCATAATAATGATGTTAGTTGTTAAACTGGAAATTGGTTTCCCATAATCATAACCCAATTTATATCTTGTGTGCTAAGGTCTATGTTGTCTTAGGACTAAACCATATTATTATAATATAATTTTCTATTTTAGATACACAAATAAAAAACTTAAGAAAAAAGTTAATTGTCTTTAAATAACATTTTAGCAATAAATCAATAAACAATTATATTAAAAACAAAAGTAATATTGGCGTAGTTATACGACTTAAAATGCAAACAAAAATATGTGAGATTAAGCCATTAAATTATTTCTTATTGAGGCGACCTGGGTCAGCCCTGGATCTAGAGGATGTCTGCCCCGAGTGACAGCGTCAAGGGGGTGGCAAACTGAAGCATTACTACACGGTAAGCAGTTATGTTTGCGATGAGGATTAACAGGACTTATCTTTAGACTCCTTTATACATAGGAAGCCAAATAATGGAAAAAGGCGAGATTTAAAAAGCAACGACCTTTTTTTTGCTCTTTACTTATTATTTGTGATAGTATTGTGTATTATACATTGGGCGCCAAGCGAAATTCAAAAAACAAGACCCTTTTTTTTGCTTATTAATTTTTCATTCTCTACCCAACGAAAACCCAAGGAATGATCCCGGGCTGACCTAGGTTCAAACCCATCAGGAAATATATCTTTTGGTATTTGTTATTTTAAATAAAATCTATGCCCTACAGTTCATATGTAATAACTAAAAACTATTTTCATCTCAATGATGTACATGATTTTCTATGTTTACGAAACTATTAAAAGCAATTTAACTATGGCTGCCAGATATTCAAAATAATAACACAAGAAGGCCGCCCATAATTTGACCCAATTTAAAAGCAAATAACATTTAAAGAAATACAGTTATCAAGTTGCGCTTTTTGCAGAAAGTCTTAGATTTTTTTAGGTTTATATTTGATTGTGATATTTTATTAGCGCAAAAACAATATGGCTGCTTTTTCTGGCTTTTTTTCCAATTTTTTCTGCAGTTACTTTTTTCACGCAATTTTTTTAATAATAATTATAGCTTATGCCCCATTTTTTTAAGAAGAAAAATAAAATAAAAAAGTGCACACGGTGTTTCATTAAAAATAACAAAGTTACATCAAAACAAAAAATCGACCATTATAATTTTGTGCTAAAGGAATTGCATCTGACGCGATGACCCCATCTTGATAACTTTATTTGTTGTAAAGTTATTCGCGTTTAAAATAGGTCCAAATATAGCCGGCTTGTACAGGTTGTATATGAAATTAATGTATAAATACTATATTTCAAAGTAAAACTGACAAATAAAAATTTCAAGATGGGGGCTGGGCGCCATCTTGGTTAAAAAATTAAACAGAAATTGGGGTCTTGTGGCGGCTCATTTTTAGGCTCCTGACGAGTCAGTATTTTTGAAACTAATAAAGATAGATGTACTGTATGGGGTATTTTTGTTAAAGCTCTTTAAAAGATCGTTTAAATGGTTGTCGGTTATATTATATAGCTACATAGCTTTATTAAAAATAAATATTTTTTTACCCCGTAAATTATTACCAGTATCACCAATTTAAAGATCTTTCCAAGACCTTTGGGAAAACACCATATTGGGTAAATCAAATTTTATTAGTTTTGGAAATATGCCCATCCAAATCAGGTAATTAGGTTATTTTTTAAAGTAGCGCTATTTGTATTAGAAAAGATATTGACTTTATATTCCAGGGCTATAAATTACCCGTCAGGATTAAAATAATTTGCCACAAGAACCCCATACCATTTAACTTTTTGACAATGGCACAGCTGCTATCTTGAAATTTTTATCTGGCACTTTCACTCTAAAAATATAGTTTAGTTTTCATGCATTAATTTTATATCCTATGGTTTTACTTTTTGAAAAATAAATAGAAGGGGGGCGGCACATTAAAAAAATGCACTGACTGTATGTACGGGTAGAATCTTACAACTCGGTTTTAAAGCATTGAATCATTTATCGTCAACCGATCGAGCTGAAATTTGGTATACACGTGTAGTTTGGATAACAATGCATGAACAGCTGTACGACGTCATTTTAAATCCAACATGGTGAAACTCCCAATATGGGTATCCAATGAAAGGTCTTGATAAGCAGAGCCGGATTAACTCTTTGGGGGCCCTAGATTGGACTTGTTGAGACGTCTATTCTTTCCCACGTCGCTCTCTCTAGAAATAGACTTGAAGATCAAAAAAAGGTCCGTTTCTCTTTGTCTGGCGCCTATTTTATCCAACGGAGCCCTACACTTCTCAACGAAAATTGATTTTAAAAAAACTTTTCCTGTCTGGCGCCTATTTTATTACGGCATTCTAGGCTGTAGCCTAGTGGGTAATATAGTACTTTTGCCAAGAGTAACTCAAAAAATATAGTCACATCATTCTAAATCCAACATGGCGGAACATTCAAGATAGCGGACTAGTTACCTTTAATACACCCCTACAATATGGGTATTAAATAAAAAGGCTTGCTGAGTGTAAACTGAAAAAAGAGACATCTTTTTAGATCCAGCATGGTGGGACACCCAATAATGCGGACTTTTAAAATTGACCTCTGCAATATGGGTAATAACCAAAAAGAAATATTAACAGAAACTCAAAAACTTCTAAATCCAATATGGCGGAACACCGAAGATGGCGAACTAGTTATTTTTAATGCATTTCCACAATATTGGTATCGGATGAGAGGCCTTGTTGAGGATAAGTACAAAAATACCCGCCAAAATACCTTGAAAACAGACTGAGAACCACGTTCAGCAAAAACTAAAAATTAAGAAGAAAAGTAAAAAAATCATTTTTTAAACAAGATACTCTTTAAATGCACTTAAAAGGATAAACTTTTTCTTTTAAGTTTTACTCTAGAATTATAACGTCATACACAAATTATAAGATATAAAAGCTTGTCGCGAAATTCACCTGAGTAGATAAACAAATAAATTAAATAACTTAATCTTATTGCTTTTATCTTCTTTAATTTTTAAACTCAGTAAATAGGAGTACTTAGATCTCGCGACTAGCTTTTATATTATATAAATTGTGTAAAGACGTTATGTTTTTAAAGTAAAAGTTTTAAAGAAAAAGTTTATTTTATTCCTTTTAGTGCATTTAAATAAAATCTTGTTTAAAAAATATTTTTTACTTTTAGTTTATTCGGTATTAGTTTTCGGTAGTAATTTTAAGGTAAATCAAAACTCTAATGTAAAGGAGGAACTTTACGTTACATAATTTTTAGCTAAGACTTTAACCTTGGGTTATAGATGACACGATATTGTAAAAGCGGTTTTAAATAACGCATGTGTATACTAATATGTTCTGTTACCACAAATTAGCAGTTTACCAAATCGTCGTCAGTCATAAACAATAAAGAACCAGGTCAACTGTTGGGGAATGGCGCCCAACAATGAAATCTACTAAAACAGTATTTTTTTAAAACCAAATAAATGTATTAATAATTAAATCCTAATGTACAGCAGTTACTGTGTAAATCTTAACGTTTTAAAAATAGAATCTCTGAAATGTCTGCCTGACCAGTAAGAGAACATCGGAAATTGGTATGCAAGAGTTTGCAGCGGTCATCGGGGTACGATTTTTGAAAAGAATCTTGAACCAGCAAACCCCCTATGGATTACCGAAAATACCCCTTGTGAAGGGCTGACGATAACAGCCTTCACCCCCAACATCAACAAAGAACAGGCGCTTAACAAACTACGGTATTGCTTTATTTGAATTTTGCATCATGTTAAGTTTAATTGGGTGCAATTCTCTGATGCCATGAGAAACTGGACAAAACGCTCGAACAGTAAAGCTCTTCTGTGAAATTGAAAAATTTAGTAAGTTGACTTACTAAGAAATCAAGACTTCTACAAACTTGTTCTTTAGAAAAATATTTATTTGTTACAGAATTTCTTGAACATAACTTTCTTTTATTTAAAGCAAATAATGTCACAAACAAAGCTGTTGTAGCTCCCTTAGGTTCTGAGATAAGGGGCGACATTGAAAATATTTCTCTTTAGGGTACCTCTTGCAACTCAGTTAAGACATAGGAACTTATCAAAAGGTAAGAACAGATTCTTATAAATTGTTTACCATGCATGCATGCAGTGCCTTTGTTAAATTTTTTCTTAATTTTTTTTTATCTAAATAGTAACTTACCGTGGGTGTCTTAAGTAGGGTAAGAGGAAGTTTGTTAACACGGGACTTAAAAACTTGAAGATTTGAGGGGAAGAAAAGACCTCCGCTGGCAGTAGGTTCCACAGTCTAGAAACTCTAGGGATAAAAGAACGAACGAAATGGGAAGTTCGGGGCCTGTCCAATTGGACCGTATAGGGATGCATACGTGCGGCACCACGAGTTTCTCTGTTGGGAGCTGCAAGAGGAGGGACTATACTGGATAATTCGTCGGAGCAGAAGCCGTAAAACTATCTATAGAAGAGCGATAGATCTCCCACAGCTCGACGATGGGCAAGAGAAGGAAGTCTTTGAGTAAGTAAAGGATCA
This sequence comes from Listronotus bonariensis, assembly GCA_014170235.1. Taxonomy (NCBI): domain Eukaryota; kingdom Metazoa; phylum Arthropoda; class Insecta; order Coleoptera; family Curculionidae; genus Listronotus; species Listronotus bonariensis. The sequence continues at coordinate 22,831 of JACEGR010006803.1, read as the reverse complement.
TTAATAAGACGAACAGCCCTTCTTGAATGGCATCAAGAATGCTGAGGGTTGTAGGGGATGCCATTCCCCAACATGAGAACAATATTCCAGAGAGGGTCGAATTTGGGACACATACAAAGTGTATAAATTGGAAGGGAAAAATACTTTTTGGCTCGGAAAAAAAATCCAAGCTTTTTTGACGCCGCAGTGGGTATAGATACAATGTGTTTATGCCAGTTAAGGTTATTTTCAAATGTGACGCCTACAAGGTTAAATGTGTCCCCGCTCTGCAAAACCTGGCCACTCATAAGCAAAGAGTGAGTGTTTGATGATTTTTTTCGCGACAAGGAACATGATTGTGTTTTGGAAGCATTAAATTGATACGAGATTTTTGGCGCCCCAATCCAATATCAAATTGAGATCCTGTGAAAGAGATATCTGCATCGCCCTGCGTTTGCCTTCCAAGTCGGGTTGAGAGATTGGCTTGGGAACCTGAAAAGTGGAGTGAAGGGTTCTATCGTCAGCATAACTATGAATGAGATTGGTTGTGGAAGAAAGAAGGTCGTTGATGTGAAGAAGAAACAAAGTTGGTGCTAGTACTGAACCCTGAGGCACTCCAGCATTAATTTCGTGAAAGCTTGAAGAGTGGCCATCAACAATGACTGATATACGTCGATTAGAAAGATAACTGGAGAGCAAAGAGCAGAGTTTAGTTGGAAGACCATAGGAGGGAAGTTTATTAAGAAGTGCGTCATGCGAGACTTGGTCGAAAGCTTTAGATATATCAAGAGCAACGATCTGGGACTCACCTAGAAACTCAGGAGACTTGTTCCAGTTGTGTGAAACAAAGGAAAGAAGATCTGCTCTAGATCTCTTGTGACGAAATCCGTATTGCCTGTCATGTAAAATGTTATGTTTTTTTAAATACCTAAGAATTTGCGTGTTAATGGATTTCTCCATAACTTTACAAAGCATTGAGAGGAGTGAAATGGGTCTATAGTTGGATGGTAGAGATTTAGATCCTTTCTTGGGAATAGGCTGGACACGTGCAGCTTTCCAGCTGTCTTAAAAATAGCCGTATCATAAGAAATTCGAAAGAGCCTGGTTAAAATAGGTGCAAGTTCAGGAGCACATTTTTTAAAACGATTGCTGGTATTCCATTCAGCCCAGACGATTTCTTCTTTTGTGAGGAACTGGGGGAATAGTTGGAATTGGATGATTGACAGGTGAATGAAGGGTTGAATTGGCAGCGAATTGTTTAGCAAATAGTTCGGCCTTTCCTTTAAATGTGGAAATAATTTCATCTTCCAAAGTTAATGGTGGAAAAGAACTGGTACAGAAATTTCTACTGATGTTTTTGGCAAAGGACCAGAAGGATTTGCTGCCATTTGAGCAAGAAAGTATCTTGTTTTTAATACGGTTATCAAAGGAGTCTTTGGCTTCTGAGATTGTTTGGTGGTAGTGGTTTCTTGCTTCAATGCTGGCCTGTCGGTTTTCTGGACTAGGATCCTGTAGAAACTTCTTGTGAGCCTGAACTTTTAAAATTCTGGCTTTGTCACATGTTTTAGTGAACCAAGGTTTGTGATTAGTGAGTTTCATTGTTTCTCTTGGTATGAGGTACACAGGTTTCAACGCCCAATAGAATTGACTCGGTCAGTTGCTTACAGATTTCGGAAGGATCCTGGGAAGAAAAGCAGATAATGTCCCAAGGGTACGTGGCGAAAAAGTCCCTAAGGCCATCCCAGTCGGATGAGTTGTAGTGCCACACGGTGCGTGGTGGCATGGATTCATTTACCTCAGGATGTACAGAGTAAGATACAGTAATCAAGCCATGATCTGAGCGACCTAGAGGGGCAGTAACAGATGCTTCATAAAGTTCAGGGTTAGAAGTAAGAAAAAGATCTAAGGGGTTTGAGCTATAATTTGGCACTCTAGGAATGTAGGTAGAAGTCATAATAAGGTTGGTAAGAGAATTACTGACTGCGAAGATTTCGTCTGCTCTGCCTTGAGGGTCAGTTTTTGAATAGCCTAGCCAGTCCTTATTATGGACATTGAAATCGCCAAGCACGATTACTTCGGCCATTGGAAACTGGGAAATGATACTGTCGATCTTTGTTAAAAGAAAGTCAAAGAATTCGACATACAACAGATAAATTTAGTAGAAGACCTAAGAGAAAGTTTAAGCCAAAGGACATCGGGCCTACCTGATTTAAGATTAGAAACTCGAGCAAAGCCAGATCATTGCGAACGTAAGCACACACAACAATAATTTTGTTTTTAAAATATTGACCCATAGTCGGTTTTTTAAATGCCCATACACACAGTTTATTTGTCTTTACAAGGTTTTTTAAAACTTATGACAGTGTGGGTTAATTTTATTAAACAACAAAATAAGCTTTATAGTCCAGTCCAGTAACAATAGGCATTTATTTTTTTGTAGACAGTAAGTGTTACTACAAAAGTCATTTAAAACAAAAGTTGGTAATCAATAACTTCTCTAAAAATTTACGCACTTACAAAACTGCAATTAATGTCGGTGATTGGTTACATTTTCTTAAACGGTGTTTTTTTGTATCTTAAAGCAGCTCAGTTGAATTAGAGACGCAATTGTAAGGTGGTAATCGAAGGTCCACATAACCATATGTTGAGCATACCTGATCAACTACATATTGTTTTTTAAGGTATGCTTTTTCTGTTGGTACAAATTCTATAATTTTCATATTTTTATATATCCTCTTTCTTAATATTACCATTTGAAACTTTATTTACCAATCCCAAATGGTATGGCGCATTATCCATTACAATTACAGTGTTTGGGAATATTAAAAATTAATTTTTCAGTAAACCATCTTTTAAATAGTTCCACTGCCATATCCTTAGGGTAATTAGCAGAAGAAGCTCTTTTATTTTTTGCTCACAATAATAAAGCGTTAGGGACAAAAAGCATCTTTACGTCAAGCATGTAGCCTTCTTCAGCGTTTTTCTTGGTGGAGAGGTGTTTAAACTACAGTTGCTATGTTACCTATACTTTATTTCATCGTATGGAACCAAATCTCATCCAGGTATATTCTATTCCTATTAGTCTCATGTTACACTTTTGTTTAACGTATACTGGGTTAGTAAAATGTCCTGCAACTTTCAAATAACTTTAAAACCGCTAAAGCTGCATATACTAAATTTGGTATAAAATTGAGGTTTTGTCATATCTCGATAACTGATAAAAATTTATATTTTGAATATAACAAATGTTTGCACGCTCTTTTTATTCCGATTAAAATAAATTGACCATTTTAGTTAAAATACCAAAAATATTACGTGTAGCGCAAAACTTTACTTAAAATTCACTTTTTAAAAATTAATTTTATTTAAAACTAACATAGTAACAAGTAAGACAAATGGTTCTTAGGTAAATTAAATCTTAAGATATAATTGTATTTATACTAAAATAACCAAGTACATTGTGAATTTGTACGTGACTTATGGAGAGAACGCATATGACATACATAATTTGGTAAATGTAGCTTTTAAAGATAATTAAGGTTGCGGTACTTTTTAGTAACCCAGTATGTTTGTCGAAGGGCGACCATAGGTGCATTATTAAATGAATTATTGCAAAAAATTTGACGATCAACAACTTTTGTTTTATCTGTTCTTGCAATAACACTTACCGTTTACGAAAAAATGCAAAAAGCCGAGCACACTACCTCATAGATGGCGCGGAAATGTGTGTATATCACGCAAAATGCGACTTTTTAACTTTTTTGTAGAAAATCTAATTATTTAGAACTTTTTGTTTTACATATTCCTGCGATGACACTTACCGTTTACAAAAAATACAAAAAAAAATTTCACCTTTGACCCCGAATTACTTTTTTAGCGGACATAAAGTCAATGGCAACTTTTAATATAATATTTTTTATAGTAAGTTTAAGATATATGCCAATTTTCAGCTTTATGTTAAAATTATTGCACAGTTAGCCATATTTTTATGTCTTTTTTGACCGGACTATTAAGCAAAAACAAATTTTAAAAGTCATAATTTAAACACTACACGAGTAATAAAAAAAAATTGTAAAACTGTTAGCTGACTTTAAGGTTGTATGACCTATTGTAAATTATGGATTTTTTTTAGTTGATTTCAATAAGGCCACACTGTTACCAGACAAATTTTAATAGTCGTAATGTAAACACTACAAGAGTAATAAAAAAAAATGGACAAATTTTGTTACCTGACTTTGAGTTGTATGCCAATTTTTCCATTTACTAAGGTCAAAATTTTTTATTTTTTTAATTTTGACTTTTATTTTATGCTGTTTATGATACTTTTTAGTATCACTTATAGTGGCTTTAATTTTTTTCTTGAAAACAATGTTTTATTTTTAATTGCTTAACCAAAAAAAAAATGTAGCTAGAGATTTCTTTTGCAACGAGGTTAAAAACAGTATTTTGGAAAAAGTCCCGTAAGTCCAGTCATGTCTAAATCTATTAAACCAAAGTTAGCCAACCTAGAGAAAACATATCTACCTATTAGCCCTTAAAAAATAAAAAAGATATGCACAATAGATGAAAAGTTATAAAGTGTGCAAGTTTAATTTGGCTCACCCTGTATATTTGGAAATTCATTTTTTAACGAAAAAAATTTAAATTTGCCTTCTTAACTTTTGCCGTATTTCTTTAACCGGATGAGATACTCACTTTACTTAAATCGCGTTGCGGGCGAAAGGTTGCACTTAGGCGTCTGACACTCTTGAAACTAGTATAAGGGTAGGGGTAAGAAAGTCGTGGTGTAAATTTAAGACACCTTAAGGGGTAAAAATAAGACATTTACTTGGGTAAAAATATTACACCATAATTTAAACATTTTAGGGGTGGGTTGAACATACCAAGAAAACAAATTTGTAAAGCTAGAAAATAGACAATAGATGACCAAAAAAGAAACAGCAAATTAAGTTATTTAATAAATTAATTAAATCTATTATTAAATTTAGCAAGTTACCATGATTACAAAAATAATTATTCCTTTCCGTTGTAATCAATTTAGCGTCGAAGCTAGGTATCATGGCAAAACGAGGATTTGCACTAACAAAAACTGAGGCCAAACAATAAGTTTATACTTATGTTATTCAAAATATTATTTAAAGAACTTTTAAAGATGGAAAACCTTATGACGACTGGTTTAAATTATTTTGCTGTAGAACAATTAGTTAGAAAAAGCTGAATAACTGGAAGAGTGTCGAAGATCTGCCACAATTGATCCATTTATAATGTATTTCTTTAATAATATACATGCCATAATGTTAGAAGGATATAAATTTAAAAGACGAGCCTACTTATGTTTATAATCTGGATAAAATAAGTTTCTCTTTAGATTTAAATAAAAAAAAAACAAAAGAGGTCTTCATTTTTTTACAATCGGTTTATATTTACAATGACCAATTATGATCATTACTAGGCAGTAAAATCCAGGTGTCCTATTTTTTACCTTGGGTGTCTTATTTTTATACTTTTTTCTGGGTAAAAATAAGGCAGTGATTTTTTAAAAATAATAAATTTTATAAGCACTTTTGCATCAATTTAAACCTGTAACTTGATTTACCTTTACCATGTTTAAACAACTAAAGAAACATTTTTTAACCAGCTTAAATAAAAAAATTAAGTTTTAAAAATTGTCTCATTTTTACCCCACTTAACCCTACATTCTGTATTTAATAATAACCAAGACACCCCACAGCTGCTACCAGAATAAGACATCCTCTACAAATTCATACTAAAATTTCTAACTTACGAAACTACAAACCAGTTCGATTTATGAATCTAATTCCTAAATACGTTTATCTTACGATATTTCTAGTTAACAAAGAAAAAGCTAATATCTTTTCTTCGCACAATGCCAGAAAAGAGATAAATAGGTAGTTTCCAGAAATTAGGAAAAATAAATCAGGAACTCGATGTTCTTATGGGTGACCTAATGCTTGGGTAACAACCGCGTTAGCTAATATGTGTAGCCATGGTGTGAAATGTTATCTAAATTGGGTTCTGATTATAGGGGATAAATTTAGCAAGCTGACTTATTAGAGCTCACATTAGTTTAATAACATGCATTAATAATGGAACTAAATAGATTTCGATAATTTGATACCGTATGGGAAATCATCTGTCTTAGCTAATTCTGTACGTAATTTTCTTATACTGGATAATTGCTAAACAGTTCGGAAGGTATTATAAATACAGGGTTAGTAGAAAAAACCGAGAAATTGTGTGCCAAGGGGCAACTCAACATAAAGAAAAAAATGTATTTGCAATGTTGTCAAGCTTATAGTTTTATCTTTAGGTAAAAGAATTTTAAATTATAATGACCTGATATTATTGTTTTTCTACGACCACTTGTGAAAATAGCAAAAAGCACACTGGTTTCATGTATAGAAAATGCGTTATATCACACTAGTGTTGCAAAGTACTTTACAACACTTGTGTGATATATATTATGATGTCATTCTAAAAACTGGTATTGGTTTTGCAAGTGACATATTTATTGTAGTTACAATAAAAAATACTTTTTACTTACCTTAAACAGTAGAACCCAAACTAGCGAAAATCATCTTATTAACGTTAAGTTACTACACAGTATAAGCTTTCTTCTAATATTAAAAAAAGTAATAATAAAATTTCCGAAAAAATAAAAACATAAACAAAACTAGACATAACCACAAAAAACAACTTTCACTGACTGCTCGCTCAGTGGCACGGTGTTGTCAGGTAATTAGATCAAATTAAAAATCTCCCTCCTACCTTTGAGCACGCACTTTATAGAGGCAGCCTTGTCGCTTGACCGTTTGACCTAAAGCGCCAGAGAAACAACTCCTATAGATCAAATTCCTTTCTCTCTGTCTTCGTGTAGTCAAACAACTAGTTAAATCTTTTTTTTTTAATCCCTTAATTAAACCTGAGGCTAATAAACACTTTATGAATCCACTTTCTTTTATCCATTTATAAGTAGAATCAGACCCTTCCAACGTGCCAAATGCTGTCCATATTTTGCATGGTATAACTGACGTTTAGTAGTCGTTTTTCTTACTTTTAGGACTTTGGGTTACGCATTTACAATTTTCACATTTTTTATATTTTTTCTTAAAAATATAAGGAAAAAATGTAATTTTTACTTAATTTTACATGTGATGTTCAGTTTCATTAACTCGTTTTACCAATTTTACCCCACCCAGCACCCCTTTTCACTGCCCGGTCCCGTAAATTTGTTTACTTATATTTTTTAAAAACAAAATATTTTGGATATGCGCCACTAACGTTTTATTAAGTAGAGTGTCTAAAATATGTAAGTATCAATAATTTTTAAAAAACCTTTAAAATAGCAGAAAACCGTATTAAACTATTACCCGTTATTACCTAACCAAACCATACAATTTTTATTAAATGAGGGCCTTTTTAAATTCCAAAATGATAAAAGTTATACCAATTGCTTCTAGGTGGGTGATTTTCGCTGTAAAAATATTGTCCAAACAGTATAATATAGCAGTGAGGAAAAGTACATATCACACTAGTGTTACAAAGTAAAAATTACCCTAGTGTTGCAAAGTTCTTTCTGTAAAGACAAACTTTAATTTTTTTTGTTAATAATTTGTGGTCGTGGGAAAAATAGTGTACAGTACTCGCATGAAAATGACTGTCTTACACTCGTGGGTTTGTCGCACTCGGCTAACGGCTCGTGCTACAATATTCTCACTCGTGTGAAATTAGTCATTTTCCACACTTGTAATGTAATATACTATTTTTAACTTCTGTCAATTTCGAATATATGACATTATCTTGTTTTTAAATTATTACAAAAACGGATAGATATGATTAATAATCAAAAGAACGATACAACCAATATTCGTCAAAATTAGTACAGGGGTAAAACTGGACTTTTTAAATAAATAAATGGTATTTTGCGACTTTTACAAGATTCTTAAAAAAAAGACAAGAGAAAGGAAATAGGAAAATTTAATTATGAAACATTGCAAATGCAATTTTTGAATTTAAAATGTCTAGTTACTCCCTGATACTAGTTTTGACGAATTTCGGTTGGATCTTTTTGAGATAATTGACCATACCTGGTCTTTTCTGTATTTAAGCTCAATGACATATCTTCAAATTTGACAGGATTAAAAAAAAACGATAATATTAGATCATAATGAGGTTGATACAAGCAATTGACTATAATAATAAAAACTAAAGTATTCCATTTATTAATTTAAAATTTTCCAACTTAGAGAGAAAGCTATAAACTTGGCATTCTTGGAAATGTAATTTTTAAATTCATTATGTTCAGTTATTCCTTTGCACAAAATTTGGTTTATTTATGTTTAACGGTTGCTGAGATAATTCATTTTTCTGGTTTTTCTACTAACCCTGTATTATATTAGCCCTGGGCTACCATACAAGTGGTGGGCGGCGAGCAGCAGAATGGCACGCGTTAGATCGGTACCTCTGATCTTTATGTTAGCATAAAAGAATTTGTACTTTTTAATCAGACAGCTGCCACTACGTAAGCTCTCAAGCGGCACCGCATACCGCTTAAACCGAACAAATATGATTCGCAGTAGTTTCTAATATACAGGGTGAGTTTTTTTCGATGTTTAGTACAGAGATCTTAGAAACAGCTGAGGTACAGAGAGGGTTACATGGGGAAAGAAGTGTAGTTTTTAGGGCTTAGTTCAAGTACCTTTTTGTTTCGTGTCTAAAAGAAATTACGACTTACTAGATATTTTAAAAAACTGTTTTTTTCCAGAAAAATATTTTCCCATGTAACTCAATTATTATTTATAATAAAAGGAAAATGCAAATAAAAATTAAATTTGTAAATAACTATCTTCTATATAAAAAGGTTAAATCCATACATTTAATGTAATAGTTCGTTTTTGACCTACACCATAAAGTTGATTTTTTTAAATGGAAATCATAGTTGGCTATGACATTTTAAAAAAGCAAAAGTCTCTTTTACAAGCTTTTTAATGATGTATATCAAGATACACTTAAAATTTAAAAAATAACGTAGTTTTGGACATAACTATTTTTAAATTTGATTTTGCGCTAAACAATTGAACTAGTTTTATTAACAACGATTTTTCTTTTTAACCTATCCAAAATAGCATTTTTATAAATACAGACACTACTTTGAAAAAACAAAGAAATATATATTTATACATATAAATATATATCTTTTTGTTTCATATATATATATATATATATATATATATATATATATATATATATATATATGTTAATAAAGCTAAAGTTCTTTGGGCATATGGCTCATTAATGACTGTAAAAATAAATAAATAATAACCTGTAAGAATTCGGCTACCATGGTTGGTTGTTTAAAAATTACGGAGTCTCCAAAAGAAAATGGAATACCCCGGGCCCGACCAAGACGGCGACACGTGTTTCGTGTTCGTTAAGACTTGTCATAGCCGCTTCAGGTCGATAGACACCTTGATGATGCCCCGATTGACTATAAATATTCTTTCTGTATCCCAGAACTAACAAATATAGACAACCGGTGCCATCTCACCAAGAAATGTAAAAACAACCAGCCATGGCATCGAGAGGTTAAAGGTGGTAGGTAAAAGTGCTCCATCTAGTTGTATATGGCAAAAGTTAAGTATGCAACATACTGTTATGCCAACAAACCATAAGGAAACTGGCCATCAGTCTGCGGGTTTGCAGAATTCGGATGAGTAGTTTTGCCAAATCCAGGTAGGTGGCGTACAGCAGTGACTGAATATATGATAAAAATCATATAGAACCTGAAGCGGCTATGACAAGTCTTAACGAAGACGAAACACAAGTCGCCGTCTTGGTCGGGCCCGGGGTATTCCATTTTCTTTTGGAGACTCCGTAATTTTTAAACAACCAATCATGGAAGCCATATGCCCAAATAACTTTACCTTTTATTAATGTATTTATATCAAGGCTCAAGAACCATTCACTTCTATATATATATCAAATTGTATATATTCTCGACCGTACGGTATAAATTTAAAGAAAAGTAAAAAAGTCTTTAAATAACTTAAAGACTCAATTTAACATTTTAATTAACAACGGTTATCCAAGACATATCCTAAAAAAAAGTTAATTTATAATTCAAACTTTTATGACGGGCCAACAGAGGAGCCTTATGAAGAACAACCAAAATTCAAGAAACTTTCTTTTTATTAACAATCTACCCCACTCGATTGTATCCCTATTTAAAGACTTTAAACACATTAAACTGCAAAATATAATATGTTAAAGAACGATAATCTTTTTCTAAAATTAAAGATAAAACTCCTCCGTTATACAGCAGTAATGTCATTTATCAACTATCTTGTTTAGGGTGCCAGGGCTGTTATATAGGTCAAACATCACAGTGGCTCAAACAGAGAATTACGCAACACAAAAGTGATTGCCGGCTAGGAAAAAACACCTGCGCCACTGTTGGCCACCATCTAAAAACGAATCATGATTTTGATTAGGAAAACGTTAAAATCTTAGACCACCAAAGCAATTATAAAAGTAGGTTTATTCCTTGAAATGTGCTATATTAAGAAATATAAACAATCAATTAATTATAAATCTGATAAAGTCAACTAAGCAATATTTATTCGTATATTTTAAATTGTATGTAATATCTCACATATTGTAGATAGTTGGTTTTAAATATTTTGTTTGTAAGAATCAGTGTCCTATTGAGTATTATATTTTTTTATTTTTTTTTGGTTTACGTAAAAAGTTAGGTATTTGTTTTATGTAAAAAAAGGACAAAGAAAAGAGATATGTGCTTGTTATCGTTCAGGAATTTTAGTATATATACGTTAGAGATTTATTATTTTAAGATATTGTTAGTATATTAAGAAAAAGAGTTTTTAATCATACAGACCGCACACCCGATAAGACCTTTCTTTAAATTTATATATATATATATATATATATATATATATATATATATATATATATATATATATATATATATATATATATATATATATATATATATATATATTGTGACGTTAACATTTTGAAATCCTACTTGACGTCACTGGGGCAAAGTACCATATGGAACTATCTATTGGGACAATGAGACCGGTGGACCATCACAACTAACTTTGCATTAAAAACCAACTTAACTTATTGAACTAGTACGGGCATATCCCTAGGGATGGCCCGTACGAGGGCTTAACTCAAACTTTAACTCTTTACTTGACTTTACTAACTCTCTCTTATCTAATAAACAATCCCCGTCTTAAAATTTTGTTCTCTTTAAATATTAAATTTTTCAGTATTTGTTTTTGCATTTCTACGCTACTCAGCTTGTTTAATGTTTTGTTTTATTATTATAAGAGTAACCTAGAAAATTGTTTGATTTATACTTTTAAACCTTGACACCTCACATATTGTTTTATGTACCAAATTTCCCAATGTTAAGTAACCCAATTAAAATTTAAATTTCCCAAAAATGTATATTTTTAAAATTCCCAAAATGTATACTTTTTTATACTAGGTGTTCACAATATATATATATATATATATATATATATATATATATATATATATATATATATATATATATATATATAAATATATATAAGTTTGTTTTTTATTCTTAAAAGAATATTAAAATGTTTAGCAAGACATTATTAGTACTTTAATTACTTACTTACTTTATCTTTAAAACTTAAAAAAGAAACTACATTGAATAAAATAAATAACAAAAACTAAAAATTACCAACTCAACAACTAAATTTACTAAAACAAAAATTTAAATGGTGCTTGAAATTATACTAAGTAAAAATAGAGAAACAGCACTTATTAAAGAATACCGAAAATTCCACTATTATGGCCTGTAGGTACCCATCTTTTTTAAAACCCAAATTTGTTGCCGTTCGGACACAACGCCTATACGTTATAATTTATTATCATAAATAATTACTGTTACGTAAACTAAGTCTACCGTACATATAAGAGTTATATTATTTATTGGAAAGCAGGGGCGTAGCTACTGCCGTAAAGCAATTCTAAAATAAGAAAAACAATGTGTTTGAAAACTGGGGTATTTTTTTTTTATTTTTTGATCTTAAAAATGTTTTTGAGTCCCCTAACTCATTGTAATACGGGGCCCCTACAAGGCACGCTACGCCACTGTTGAAAAGGCTGTCAAGAAAAGTAAAGGAATTTTTAACAATATCGTACTTTGGCCACTATAAATTGATAATGAATACCTAGTTAGTAACTCCGGTTACTGTCTTAACCAATAAAATATATTTTTTATGGTGGTAACTATAGTTACTGACTTTTTAAACCAATGAAATAAAACTTTTGTTCAGGTGTTTTTCCCTATTTATAGTGAACAGAGTATAGATTACTTCTTTCGGGGCCAACTAGAAAAACCCACAACTTTAAAAATTATTTGGGCTTAAAATACGGTGTTTTTTTAATTTACAGTTTATCTTGTTATACATCGTTTAAAGCTGATAAAAAAACCTTTTAAAAATGCCATAGCCAACTACGGTTTTTCTTTAAAAACATGCAAGTTTATGTCGTATTACGGATTACTACTTTAAACAATAAATTACACCTATCTATTAAGAACAAAATTATATACAAGATTCCTATTTAAACTTGTTTTTTATTTTGAATATCAACTTGGCTACAAAAAAACAAATTTTGGAAAACACGTTTTTTCAGATATCTAGTAAGCCATGTTTCTTTTTTTGGACGAAATAAAAATTATTTTAAACTAAGCTCTAAAAACTACAATTCTTTTTCCACGTAATAATTTCTATAGCCGCAGCGTTTTTTAAGATCCTTGTACTAAACATCGAAAAAACTTACCTATGTGTATTAGGTAATTTTAAAACAAAATGTTTTCCCCTTTTTTTTAGGTTAATGGTACTGTCAACATGATTTGCAATAACTCTAAATTATAGGTACAAGCACTATTAAAATAAGGCCGGTATTAATAATTCCCGAGCTTAATAAAGCAACTTGCAATAATTCTCTAATAACTACTTTCGAAACAATATTTGGACCTAGATTAAAAACTTGGGCGCTAAAGCTTCCCGATAAAACATGCGATGTGTCCAGGTAATATCCCAGGATTTCTTCGCCATCGCTTGCAAACTATTGTATTTACCAGACATCACTTTCCATTGCAAATTTGCCGCAATTATAGCATTATTTGTGATCCTTAATAATTCGTTGACTGTAGTTATTTCTTCAATAGGTGCACAAAACAGTAATTCTTCACATATTGTGATACTCTTACAGGGTCTAATGTAAAAATTAAATGGGGTTCATTATTGGAGTCAGTTGCTTCATTAAATTTTAAAAAGTAAATAATTTTTCTATTAGCTGAGATTCAAGCTGCCCCTGGATGTCAGAAGATAATTCGAAAATCTTCGAGAGATTGTATCATTTGCAAAGGAGTATTGTCAAATTGTTTGGCATAGATTTTACTAAACAATGTTTCTACAATGTCTTCGGTAGCGGGTTAAATAAGTTGTTCTGCTATAGGGTGTGGTTTAATACTTTTAGCTAATTTGTAAGCCACTTTGTATGATGCCAATAACAAAAAACGCAGCCGGAATTTCATGTTTGGTTATTTGCGATTCGACATATCATGCTAACTTGATTTGCTCCGATGTGGCCAAAAACCAGCTGACCACTCATCAACAACTTACCCGGAGCACGCTTGGCATGTCAGTCCTGCCAAAGACCGCAGAGAAGCCGTGCTCGAGTTTAATCCAATGACGTTGATGGTGAAATACATTTTGATGAGGATAACGCAAAAAATGCTAGCTTAAAAGTATATTTGCAGAAAAGAAATAAGCAAATCGAGTCACTGCGCGAGTCCGTTGACTTCTGTTTAAATAAAATACCTGATTTTGAGGAAAAGCGGTCTTAGATTTTCGAGTTATATAATGGTTAAAACCGGTATAATTGACAATATTTTTCCAACTTAATTGGATAACAAGCCCAAGAACATAGTTATTAAATTATGATCTAAGTTGACAGAGATAGATTATTTGCTGCGGCAAAACCTGCGAGAAAGAATCTTGGTGGCAAACCTGGTTTTCAGCTGAATGACTTTTTAAAACAGGTTCTTTATTAATTAGCATTTACCACCCCAGACTAAGTTTCTTTATAAGCAGGCGCGCAAAAGGGCTAAAATAAAGAATTTTTGAATTTGTATGGATCCAAAATGACAACTTGCTTATTAGGCAAGCTGAAAACATAAGGATAATTACCATATCCAGTACGAAAGATTTAAATGCCATGTGAAAACAAACATCATATTTCAAACTTTCGAAATTTAAACAAAACAACCTAATTAGCAATCCCGACGTCCTGTGTGTTATGGAAACTTGGCTGAAAAGCAATATTTTTGATCATGAGTTAGTTGACTTAGTTATTTCAAAACAACATGGCTTCTTTTAAGGTCGCTCACTGGAAACCAACCTATTCTTGTTCTGTAAATACCTACATCACCACCGGATATGCGAATGCAGGTGGACACCGTCTACACAGACTTCAGTAAAGCATTTGGCAAGATTACTCGAAATATATTACTGTCACAACTTGCAGAAGTCGGTGTGTGTCTTCTCTAAGGTAAGTAGAATCATATATCAAAAATCGTTTACAGTACGTCTCTGTTCAGGGCTTTTGTTCAACTTTATTTATCGCTACTTCGGTATACTTCAGGGGACGTATTTGCCAATATTTTTCATAATTTATAATAATATTATGGAACCTTGTTTTTAGTACTGCGACTACTTACTTTACGCAGATGACCTAAAGATATATTCCTTTATCTCGAGTTTAAGTGACTGTAATAACTCACAAACCGATTTATATCGTTTGAGTACTTATTTGACCATATGCATAAAAGAAGCAAATGCTTATACTTATAAAATTTAAAATAAATGCTTTTGTTTATAAGCATAAGCAAATGCTCATGATATAGAATAGCTGTATAACTTCAAATTTTATAAGTATAAGCATTTGCTTTTTTAAATTTATATGGCTCATTGTCATGAAAATAGTTTGTTTTTAAATTTGGACAAATGCACAACAAATATATTTTCTGGTTATCAAAAACGATTTAATTATATTTATTGGTTAAAAATGCACTACTGAAAAAAGTGGATTATGCTCTGAATTTGAGATTGTTTTTGATTGTAAGCTTATCTTTGACCTGAATATTGACGCTATTGTAAATCTGGGTTTAAAAATGCTGGGTTATGTATTTAGAAAATGCAGACCATTTAGAAATATCAAGTAAATTATCTGTTTGTATAAATATTTTGTTTTAAGTAAATTAAATTTTGCTGCTGTTGTTTGGAGCCCTAGGCAAAACACTTTTAGTAAGAGACTTATAAGGATACAAAACAAATTTTTAAAATTTATTGCATTAAAAAAAAATCGCTATTGCAAATTACTCTTGCACGAAATCATTTTCATCTAAGGTCCCTGAGTGACCGCAGATTTACTTATAATATTATATGTTTGTAATTTTTTTAAAATAATCATATACGAACCCTTGCATACTACAAAGGTATCTCTAAATGGCCCACAGAGGTCTTTAAGGGTAAACGAATTATTTTTCCTGCCATTTAAAAGCACAAGTAAAGGTCAGAATTAATCTCTCTGGAGAATAATAAGAAATAGTAATTTCTGTGCTAAACAAACAGATTATTTTTTAATGTCATTATCATAGGTTAAAACTTATTGCACAATACCGTCTATTTCTTTTGTATTTTTAGTTTCTATCATATATGTTATTATTGGTTTTAGTTTTATTATTTTGTAAACATTTTTGTGTAAATTTGTGGATACCCTAGTGGGTACTTTCTGTACCTGTTGTATCCACTTGACCAGTAACAAATAAATGAATAATAAGTTTTAAAAAAATGTTAAAAACGGAAATTTCGGTTCTTACTGTAAAATAAATGTTAATTTTTATTCTTTAATTTTTATCTATTTGCTTAAATGTTCGTTACAACAATATTGTAAACCAAATTGTAGCTTTTATTAATTTTAGAGGCCTTCTGGTTTTCTAGGGGTCTGTGAACTTAGTTTTATGTAAACAACAACATTGTATTAAACAAACAATGACATGTGGCATGCAAGCAGTAAATTAGGTTGAGATTATATGGAACCAAATAAGTAGGCTAATTTGTCTGGTTGACAACATGGAGTAAACTGTGTATACACAAATAAAGTACCCTACTTATTTAAGGAAAATGCAAATTTTAATTTATCCAAACATATTTGGTCAGTTTTGACTTATTACTTTTTAGTTATTAATTAACCTAATACTTCATTAATTTACACAGTACAGCATTTTGTATGTAAAAAAAATACTTATTTAAGAAAATCATATAAAATTGATAAAATATTTAAAAATTGTTAAATGTTGTGAGCCCCTTAAACTTAACAATACAAATAAGAACTTCTTTTGTTAGTTTAACTAGATTCTAATAATTTTCTAAATAAAACGGAATTTTTAAAATGCGATTAGACAAAAAAAACAGTAAAATATATCGATTCACATAAAGTTTACCTTTTTTGTATTAAAAAAAATCTGTTTAATGCGCACATACGTCGGCATCGGACAGACGGTACGGATTGAACAAAATAGTTTTAGTGAATTTAAATAACACACACGCAGATACGAGTCATGGGTAAACCATTGGTGAATATTAAGAGTTAGCACCTTTTCACCCGGGGTATAAAACTACTGGGTTAAAACCCTCCAGTAGGAATCGGCTTAAATTCTTCTCTCTCCTTTAAAATGCGATTAGACAAAAAAAAAACAGTAAAATGTATCGATTTACATAAAGTATACCTTTTTGTATTAAAAAAAAACTCTGTTTAACTCCGACTTAAGGTACGAGCACATACGTCGGCATAGGACAGACGGTACAGATCGAACAAAAAGTTTTAGTGAATTTAAATGACACACTAACCAGATACGAGTCATGCGTAAACCATTGGTGAGTATTAAGAGTTAGCACCTTTTCACCTGGGGTTTAAAACTACTGGGTTAAAACGCTCCGGTAGGAATCGGCTTAAATTCTTCTACAAAAAGGACATTTCTGAACCGTGTTGCTATATGATATAAAACTGTATTGGCCGGATTTTAATTGAGGTTGCTATATTCTCGCAAAACTTTTTAAATCCGTTGCCAACTTACTACTGCTCTATTTAATTTTACAAAAACTATTTTTTCCGATCCGTACCGTCCGTCTGATGCCGATGTGTGTGCGTGTACCTTTAGTGAACAACCGTTTACCTATGGGAAAAAGCACTAGTATGAGGTTATTTAGGTGCCCAAATATCACTAATACAGTGAAAACAATTTAAAAGTTATAACTTAAGGCAATGAAGCAAAATAGTTCAACATTTTTAGGATAGGACGGATTAAAATGCGGTTTTCAAAAATTATTTGTAAAATGTGTACCCAATTTGTACCCTATACAAACCGGAAGTTGCATTGCTGAAGCCAAAAATGAATTTAAAAAATTATTGTTTTGAGATGCCCTTTGGGAAATTTAATAACTTTGTAAATAAGAATTAGAAGTGGCCCAAGCCAGGTACCCGGGGCTTTCTAAGGTCGCCGATGAAAATAATGTTCAATTTAAACAAAATATTAGGTATTTGGCTTTTCTCCAGAATAAAAGTAGACAATTACACAATATAATAAAAGTTATTATTAGTTTAGAAGAAATAAAATAATGAAATATTTAATATTAAGTTACCTACAATAAAAAGGTTTTAATCTATAAAGAAAGGTTCATTAGCACTCGGTTGAAATTATTTTAATCCAATGAAATAAAATCTTAACATTTAAACAAAATATTATTTGGCTTTTCTCCAGAAAAAATTAAAAAGTGTATTTAACATTTTAAGAAAATTAAAACTTCTATAGGTTATGAAGAACTATTCTGCTCTTACACAATATAATAAAAGTTATCATTACTTTAAAAAAAAAATAAAATAATGACATATTTAATGTTAAGTTACTTACAATAAAAAGGTTTCAATCTATAAACAAAGGTTCATTAGCACTCGGTTGAAACTATTTTAATTCAATGAAATAAAATCTTAATATTAAGATTTTAATAAATTTAATCTCCCAGAAAACAAATAAAGCATAAAATAATGTTGAAATTAAACCCCGAATACCTGAAGACAAGGAACGCTGACGAACTTCATCTCCGTGGGACTTTCTCAAAATTTATGTGGGAAAGGAAAAAAACTTGGCGCCTAGGGTTTTTGGGTGGCTGAGTTTGAATATGGCATCGAATAACACCCCACGTACACCATGGTGCACCTAGCCTAAACGCAGACATCATCTATAAAAATTTTCCTGGCAAGAGAACGTCATCTCCTTGGCTTTTCTTGGCAGAATCGAAAAAAGAAAAACCGAAAATCGTAATAAGAGGTTTTTTTGGGGGCGTTTAATCAAAATTTTAAACAAACCATCATGCACCTGGTGCACCGCAACCTGGCCTTAACGTCGGTCTTCGCGTTTTTTAGACATCCTAGTATAACTGTATGTTGTTGATTCTAGTTAAATAATATATGGAGGAAAGAAGTAAAATAAATAGGTTTTGGTCAGTTTCTGGCGATTGTGTCTCTAAAGCCCTCGGAGAGGGTCAGGTTGCGGTGCGGTTGCAGGATCGTTTTTGACATGAAATTTTGATTAAGCAATCCCAAAAAAACCCTATAACGATTTTCGGACTGTATTTTTCAATTCTGTTACGAAAAGTCCAGGATATTATGCAGTTTGCGAATTTAATTACAACAGCTTTCTAACGTATTTTTTAATTTGATTTAGGTACAACCAGCGCCGTCTAGTGCGCAGTGATTTATTATCACCAAAGCTGAGCTAAAAGGTTCCAGTGGCCCTAGAACCTGTTGTGAACCCGACAGACGTTTCATTAGAGGGCGCTTGATGACCTGGTATAGCTGTCCGAGGCATATGCCCACTAGAGGCTTAGCTAGCCGTTAGTTGCACCCAACCTTTACAAATGAATTTTATGTGACCGGGTCAATATCTTCTGCCGTGACATGAGCTGCTTTCTCGAGTCCATGGTTTCGAGGGTAGCCAGCATTGAACATTAAACCCAAGGCCTGTGGTAACCGTCGAGATTTCGAGTACGTCTCAGAGTCAAATCGCAAAAATACGCCTGAATGGATTGGACCAAATGACAAATTTTGGTCTGGACATTGTACAGACTTCAAAATGTCACTTTTTGTCTAACCGGTGCAACAAGTAGAAGGCAATTTTGTGATTTTACAAAAATTTCGAATTATCTCTGTTAAAAATCACGAATCCTTGTCCATCTTTAGCCTAAAAGGTATGTGTTTTCTATATTTATATTTTATGTTAGTATTTTTGCATAATTCACCTTTTTTCTTGGAATGTCGAAACTTAACCTCAAAACACGTTGTCTCGGAATTAATTTTAATTATTTGATTTTGTTTTAGATAAGCCCGGTTTCTACTTTCACCTTTCATCTATGAGTTCATCTTTCATACCCTCGTTTCCATTCTTCCTTTCATTCTTTCTTCGTTCTTCTATGGAACATAGAAGAGCCTATTTCTACCTGGTTCCTACGCTTAAGGAAGCCAGATTTTAAGTGCTTGTTTGAAGTGAGGCAAGCCATAACCTACCACACGAGTTGACTCCTCTGTAAGATCTGCCAGCAAATGCCACTTGTCTGAATCCCAAGTGTAGGCCCCAGCCTACAACCAGTGCGAGAATCCCACAACAACACCCAGTGGACCTTTTTAGAAAGGATATCAGATAAGTTGACCAACTACACGTATAAAACCTTTTAAAGTACACCGTTTTTATGGATCTGTCTTAAATAACATATTGCACCTTAATCAAACTAGTAAATTAACATCAATTTAGATACTTGAGTTTTTTAATTTTAATTGGTTAAACTTTGTTATAGCGATGTAATTAACATTTGCAAACGTTAAGCGCTAGAGTTTTTTATATATGTTTTTTTTTACTGAATAACACCCATATTTTTTTAAATCAAGCTAAAGTGAGAATTCATCTTAAATAAAGAACACTTATATTTTATACGTTAGTCTCTTTTTATTTTGTGTTGGAATCTGTTTGGTTTGTTTTAGTTTACCTGGAGGAATTACCCTTCTGTAGTTTACCAACACTATTCATAACTTCAGGTGGCGCCCATATATAAGTACCTTTTTTGTGGTAAACTATAATAGAAGGGCTTTCAAATTATTAACTTATTAATAAAATTGTCAACTCTGTAATTTCTGATACTGATACAGGAGTTAAGGGAATGTTTAGGTTATTCAATCCACGACCCACGTGCCCCGACTGACATTGAGCTAGTTAGAAGGTATTTTGCCTTAAAACCAAGGCTAATTAAACATCTTTAATTAGGCAATCTAATAATGTACTTTAGCCCAATTAAGTTACATTATAGGCTAGTTACCCTTACACCAGGTATTCGGGTTGAAAAGAAGAGTTGTTTTCAACATGAAATTTGGATTCAGCTTTCCACAAAACGCCCTTACAATGATTTTCGGCTTGTTTTTTGACTCTTTTAGGAAAATTCTTGGAGATGACGGACGTCTACGTTCAGGTTGGGGTGCAGCAGGTGTCCGTATGGCATATTTGAATTCAACGACCCATAAAACGGGTCAAGTTAAATCTCACTTACTTTAAAATACCACTAACCGTTTTATTTCTTTCGTGCATTATGTCTTCGGTTTGTTTATTTGGGAGGAAACAAAACAAGGAAAATAATATTGCCACGGAGATGACGTACGTCGGCATTCCTAAGTTCCAGGTGTTCGGTGGGTTAATTTGAACATTATAATCATGATCAGCGGCCTTAAAAGCTTTCGGGTACCTGTCCTGGGCCAGTTTTAATTTTCATTTACAAAATTAATACATTTTTCAAAGGACATCTCAAAAATAGGCATTTCTTGGGTACATTTTTGGCTGCAGCAAAATAACTTACTGTTTGTATAGAGTAAAAATCAGGTACCAATTTTACAACCTATTTTTAAAACTAAAGAAAAAAACCGCATTACAATTCGTCCTGTCCTAAAAAAAGAACTGTTTTTATAGAAAGTCCTAATATTATTTTGGCTCACTCTCTTACACATATTTCTTACGACCTCATCTTTCCAAAAACCGTATATTTATTACCGTTAGATCAAAAAGTAAGGTGTATTGTAGCACAACAAATAATTTCTTAATTTTTAAAAGACGAGTTTTGGACTTTCATTGTCTTTATTTCATTTATTCACACAACGTTTCGGGTAGTACTATATCTGTCCATCTGTCTTATTAAAAACAAAACCCAATTTGTCTAAGCAGGAGAAAGATTGCATCTATCAGGTACCATGCCAATGTAAGGAGTCATACATTGGAAAAACAAATCGTCCTTTAAATTAAAGACTTGCAGAGCTCAGACAACATACACAGAGGGGCGAAACATCGAAATCTGGGTTCACTGGCCATGTTTGGTATCAAAAACGTAACTACAAGTGGTCAGAAGCACGGGTATTTTACAAGAAACCACATTGTAAAAAGTAAAAATTTAAAGAAGCCGTTTTCATTGAAAACAATAATTAAAGACCTTAACTTCAAAAAAGTTTAGTATCAAAAATACCAAAAATACGATTTTTGCTTAGAAAGGCTTTATATACAAAGCCTAATGATATTAAGAGAGTTCTATGCGCCATGGATAAAACCCACTTTTAAAAGATAGGGATATATATAGCGTACCTCATGTGTCATTATAGAGATTATTCAATGTTTTTTACTTATAACTTTTAAATAGCTAAACGGCCCTTTTGAATTTAATGTCTTTAGCTATAGCTTTAACAAACAAGTGTGGAAACAAACTGAACAACCTCATGCTTGAAGCTTAAGGAATTAAATAAGTTTACACTTGAAAACGGATAGAGATAGTACTGCCCGAATTGTTGTGTGAATAAATGAAATAAAGACAATGGAATTCCAAAACGCTTCTTTTAATAATAATGCATTGTCTACAACATTTAAATAATTTCTTCATTATTTGGTACTTATCTTAATTAAAGTTAGGTAATTGCTTCCTGCAAAGTAAAAATATATTTTAAGGCAACGTTATATGTTTGTATCACTAAAACAGTAAAAAATAATTAAAGTAGATTTGCGTTACCATACAGGCTGTAAATAAAAAGCTTAAGTCTGTAATGGGTCATAAAATCATTATGTTACAACTGCCTGGGTGATTATGAAAAGTAACAATGGCACCAAAAAGCATTTTTGTATTTTTATTATTAAAAATTAAAATAGATCCTTTAATTAAAGAAAAACCATCCCAAAGTCAATTTGGAATAAAAATAATAATAAATTTTTTAAGAATGTAACTTTATTTCAACGTTTAAGCTCAGCTTTTATTTTCAATATAAAAGTAAAATGAATTTTAAAAAGTTTTTTTGCCTAGTATATATAGAGTCTTTCCCAAGGCTGTATGCAGAAACTAATTTCAGGTCTTTACGTACAAAACCAACAACCACATATTACAAACCTACGAATAATGCCCTATTAAAAAGGCTTTCACACAACCGCCAGTTCTACAGAGGACTCGCTGGAGTGGGAGGGGCAATTGCTGCGTCCGGACTTCTGCAACAATTCGCCGCGCCGAATAGTGCGCCACATAGCCCCACATAGCGCGGACGTAGACGTGGACGAACTTCACGTCGTTGTAAGGGATTGGGAAATGATTCCGGGTAATTTAGAGTTTGTCGTTTATTTGCATCAAGGAGC